>CATIWM010170873.1:0-15457 GCA_949671775.1 Mallotus repandus
CTGTTCATCACAATCAAATGCAGGTGCGGAAGCCCAAATTAGGAATTTAACAAAATCTAAAAAGAGCATGAAGTTATTGTCTGAAGCACTTTGAGAGATGCACATCCCAAAGAAAAACCCCGAAACAGCAACCAGCCCAGCACAGCGCACGATACGGTCTTAATTCATTGCATTTCTGTACACTTTTCAATCTAATCCGTCCGATCAATTTCTCATCCAACGGAACATATTCCTCCACGATTCTCTTCTGCCATCCTTTGATTCATTCACTTCGTCATGGCTCATATTTATCCACGATTACTCTCCTTTTACCGTCCGATTTCAATCAAATCCAAGGGTTGTTAATTACTGTGCACACTTCCCTCTGCAATTTTTTTTGTTGATCATCACTGTAACATTATTATCCCGCTTTTTTTATCTTTCTCCGCAAGAGGCTTCTTCCAGTTCGTTTGTCCTCGTAGAAGAGAAGCAAAAATGCAGGAGCAAGCTGCTAGTTCAATTCCAGCTAATTCTCTGCCTTCTAGCAGTGAAAGATCTTCTAGCTCTGCTTTACAGTTTGAAGTCAAAGAAGGTCTGATCTCTCTTTTCTCTTTCTTTGGTTTATGTTTCGTTGAATACGAAAGCAAAATCCGGTTTTTTAAAATAATCTGGGTTAAGCTTTTTTTGATGATTTAATAGTCTATATCCGTGAAAGTTTCGAAATCTCTTTATGGGATCAATGTAATGCAAGATTTTCTGCACTTGGTAATTTTTTTTTAATGAATTTGTAGTCGATTTCGTAGAAAAATTCGGATTTTGTTTCTGGGTTTTGTGTAATGTAAGATTTTGCATATTGGGTAGAGCTTGATTTTCATTTTTTTGCTTTATACTTTTATTTCTTCATGATCTCATTGTATCTCGAAACTTACCTGTGTGAGTTTTGGAGAATTTTGGATTTAAAATGATTCTTCAGTTTTCCGAGTTCAATAAAGATTAGTCTTTCTTCTTCTTCCTCTTCTTCCAAGTTGCATTGTCAAATTTTTAATGAAAAATGGAAGATGTAATTGCATTTAACAATAATTTATGTAGCTTCAGGAATGGAGAGTGACGAGGAAATCAGGAGAGTGCCGGAAATCAGTGGTGAACCGGCCGGAACTTCAGGTTCTGGCCGTGAAGCGGGTTCAGGTGCGGGTGCAGACCGAGTTCAGGCTCCAGGGGAGGGTCATAGTCAGAGAAAGAGAGGTAGGAGCCCTGCTGATAAGGAAAACAAAAGGCTGAAGAGGTAAGATTGTTGCTTTTTTTTTTCACCTTTCTTTTGCCCCATCTAGCCGTTTCATGTGGGGGCCAAGATATCTCGGAGGATAGCGAGTGATATTTTGTATGTTCTTACGGAGGATAAAATGGAAATTTTAGGTTGCTAAGGAATAGAGTTTCAGCTCAGCAAGCAAGGGAAAGGAAGAAGGCTTACTTGAATGAGTTGGAAACAAGAGTCAAAGACTTGGAAAAGAAGAACTCTGAGCTTGAAGAGAGGCTTTCCACCTTACAGAATGAGAATCAGATGCTTAGACAAGTATGTTATTGTCTCTTCACTATCATCATTATCACCATCATAATTTAGTACTTTCATTAAAGGGATATTCTGGGTGCAAGCTTTTAATCATATGATTGATTAACCCTGTTATATGCTTGTGAATACACAACTCATTTCACACTTACGATTAATACAAGGCATTATGTGTTATAAAATAAGGTATTTATCCTGTCTTTGCGAAGTGGAGAGGTTCAAAGAAATGGAAAATGAAAGGTCATGATCAGAATTATTAATGGGGAATGGGAGAGCCCACATCATCCACGTGACCACACTCTCATGACTGGTATTTTGTTTGATCTTTTGTTGAGGTAGCTGTCTATAGGGTCTGTAAGGTTAGACAAGGCAAGAATGAGATCCAATTGTCATTAATGTAATGCATATAGAACATGCTCAAACATCTTTGCCAACATGCAAAATTGCATTAATACTTCCAAAGAGCTTCCACTTTTTGATCATTTGTTTGCTATCAGCCACAATACAGTGACGAGTTGAGGCATTCAGAATGAATGTTTTCTGGGCTTTTAGGCTGGGTTTCAGTGTGATTGGTCAGGGTGGGCCTTTGGACCTTAGCTGGTTTTAGCTACAAAACCTTTCCTTACTGCTTGTCGACCCTTACATCCGGATATGTTGTTGCAGATATTGAAGAATACTACAGCAAGCAGGAGAGGAGGTAGCAGTAATGCTAATGGAGATGGTTCTTTGTAAGTGAGATCAGAAGAGGGTGCTTGAGATAGTAACAGAAGCACGTCGTGTATAGAAGTCCCAAACTTTAATCCTGAAGTATGCAATTGCACAGGGCAATTTTATCATGTTCCATGGCTGCCTCCTCAGAAGTTTCTTCAACCTTAAAATGTACCTTGGCAATATGCCAGTGCTGGATGTAACTTGATGGTGTGCTGGCCCTATATAGAATGGCAATGGGGAGGGAGGGAGTGGGAGCAGATCTCTATTCTCTACAATACACTACGAGTTAAGCATGTAATTATATTCACATTTAGTTGAGAAGTTGTTGAGATGTCTTTTAATTAATACATGAAAGGAAAATGGTAGGGTGATAGTGAAGGAATAATAATAATAGTCCGTGATAAGCTCTCTCTTATAAACAAAGGCTAAGCTGGCCCAAGAAAAAGAATCATGGTGATTTTTTCTTACAGATGTGTCGGCATATGTGTTCTCTGCAGTTTTCTTAGACATTGAATTGTTATTTTGTATGAGATGCATTGTCTTGAATGTTATGTTTGTGTTTGGATGAGATTTGAGCATCTATTTGAATTTTAATTAAATTTTTATTCAAAATAAAAAATTAAAATAATATATAAATACATATTATCAGAAATTTTTATATGAAAAATCTAAAATTTTCAGTCAAATGCTTGTATTTAAATATACTTTTAGAGTGTGTGGATGGATAATTGTTTGAATGGTTATTAAATTTTAGTTAGTTTTTCAAAAGTTCACTTAATTTCAATTTGTGACATTTTGGTTACTAAATTTTAATTTTTATTTCAAATATAGTTTTTTTTAAGATCTTAAGCCTTAATGTTATATGATATTATCATTTTAATTCAAAATATTATTTCCTTACAAATAAGTTCATAGGTTTTAAAAATAATAATTAAAATCAAAATATATATTTTTATTTTCTTCATATCTTCTATTGTAGAAAGTTTTATCTATTATTTGTGTTTATTTGACCGGTCTAATACTAATATTTTGAAAATTTTAAGATAATAATTATTCAATGCATGACAAGAAGATGTTAGTAGTTACTAATAATATCATAATTAATATTGTGACTGTGTTGCATACAATAAAAAATTATGTATTATTAAAATTATTATTATATTTTTAGATCATTTGCTTGGTTTAGATTAAAATAATTGCAAGATAAGTAGAAAATCGAACAGAGAGTTTGGATTTTAATAATCCATCAGGATTGATTTCATTCTACAACATACAGAATAAAGTGAACAAACTCATTGAGTAATTTCATACTAAAAGAACATTTGATGATTCACTAGAAAAAAAAAAAAAAAAAAGACAAGTTTTAGCTACTGAAGTAGAAAAACTGGTGAATGAAATGTTAGATGCTATATAAAAAGAGAGAAAGCTTTGATGAAAGAAAGAAAAAAAGTACAAAAATTGAACAAGTAGAAAAAGATCCACTATATAGCTAACTCTCCTATTAAGGCATCCAAAATGAATAACAACAATCTAACTCAAGATATTAGAAAATCCAATTTAAGAATTATTTTTTCAAAAACAGAGAATCTTTGAGTCTTATTGTTAACTATCGATACTTTAATGAGTTTAAGAAGCCAAAAGAATTTAAAAATTTTAGATCGTATTCTTATTGATCCATGAGTAGTTTTTGTTTCCGTATCAGAGAATGCATGCTCACCTTAAATGGTATCAAAGTTAAGGGAAAAAAGAAAATTGAGAATTTCTAAACATCTTTGTAAAAGTGGATTAAATTGAAAAATCAAAAGATGAAGGACCAAAATTTTGTATAAATCCATTTTAAAAATAAGATAAAAGTTGAGTAAGCAAAAAGTAACAAATTGAAATTTTATAATAAAATTAAAATCACTAATAAAATTTAGTGACCATCTGTATAATTTATCTGTATTTAGATGTAAACATTTAATTTAAAATCTAAGATTTCAAATATTAATTTTTAAATATAATAATTTTAAATAATATGTAATTATATATTATTTCATATCTTTATTAAATGACTTATTAAATTTTTTATTAAATTATTTTAAATTTTTATAAATATAAATTTATGTAATTTTTAAATAAAAATTTTAATTAAAATCTAAATTTATGTTCAAATTTCCTACTGTCAAACATAGCATTACCTTATTGAGGATTAAAAAAAAATTATTGTATACACCGATAAGTCCTAATTTTTGACTCATGTCAGTTAAAGGAGGTTTATTAATAATTCAGCTAAAATAAAATATAATATAAAATAAAGTTAAGATATATAAAATTTCTATGCATATGCACTATATAGTATAGCTGCGTATTGATACTGGTTATGTAAAATTTTTTCACCGTTTGATAAAAAAAGTAATGGTCAAACAGTCAAATCCCTCGGGGATATAAAAAATATTTCAAGTTCAATTACTTTCCCAATTGTAATTAAAAAAAATAACTAACTAGGATCTTTACATCGATATTTTTTTTATTTGCAATAATTATAAAATTTTTTATATACATAATACATTATTCTTTATAATAAAAAAATAAAAAATGATAATTTCTTATGGTATGATTGACAATTATTTATTTATTTATTTTAAAGATCGGTATAATTTTCATTAAATGAGAAAATACTCAACAAGCCAAACAACTATTGGAATTTTTTTTTTAAAAAAAACTACTAAAATTAGAAAGCTTATTTTTGATTGAGTGATGTATTAAATTTGAGCCGTAATACATTTATCATCACTTTTATCATTTTTATAGTTTTATTCAAATTAAACTAAATAAATAAGTGTTTATAATTTTTTTAAAAAAAGAAAACTTCAATATTTTGTAATGTCTAAGATAAAATAATCATCTTTTTTTGTTGTAAAATAATTATAAATTATTTTTCTTTTATAATCTAATAACTTATGTGATAGATATTATAAAATAAAATTATAAATTTAACCATCCACTCGTGTTTTGTTTCACCTTCCATTTGTTTAAAAAAATAATAATAATCATTGGTTAGTTAGCACTAAAAATAAAATAATTTTGTTTCTGTTGAATGGGTGGCAGGGTAGCAATGTAATTCTTATGACAACCAAACCTTTTTTCTAAATTAAAAAGGAAGTTCGCAAAAAATTAAGTCCACCGACAGCCACTGGAGCAGCGAAGTCAAGCTACCGACAATTACCGGTAAATCACGGTACAGCCTGTTAACAGTAATATAAATATTCAACTGTGATGTTTTTCGTGACAATCAATTACGAGCTCGGATATCTGGCCACGTTTCCGAATATGATTGGATATCTGATCAGAAAGTAGTCTGACGAAGAATACTTTTGTTTTAAAAAACCAATGGATCTATTCCACGTCATTGAGCTCACACAAAAGTACAATAGGTTTGTTTAGATGGGAAAGCGACCTTCTAGCTGTTGTGTGATGTGGCTTCTTACGGCTTAGCTGCTGAGCCTCTTTTTTCTTTTTATCAAATTTTCATTTCTTTTATTTTGTTTCATACGAATTGTTTCAATAATTCATTTGCAATATACTTAAGGTTAGATTATAACTAATCTATACATAGTAAGAAAATATTGAAATTAATTTAAAATAATAATACTAAAAAATTATTCTAAAAAAATATAAAAATTTATATTTGTATAAAAGATATAATAATAAAAAATAATTTAAAGTTTTAAATTATGAATATAGTTTTTTATAAAAATTTCACGTCAATGCTTATGTAACAATAAAAGCAACATAATTGTTTACTTTTCTAATTTTTTTAATTTTAAAATAGTTAATTAGTAAAAATAGAAATTATGTAAATAATTTTGAATTTTTATAATATGAACAGTGATTATATTTAAAAATTCTAGTATCTAATTAAATTATCAATTAGTTATTAGTTTTAATCTAATCTTAGGTATATTTTAATTAAAATTTAAAATTATATATATATATATAATTTCAATTTAAAATTTTTATATTTCTTAGTATATATATATATATATATATATAGTTCAAATGCAACTTCTTAAAATTTGAAGTTCAAATATATATATATTTTCTCTTGATTAAAAGTTGATGTTACCAATGTTTCTAAATTTTATCACCCATAAATAATTAATATCATTTTCTCAATTTTTTTTTTTGTGTAAGCAAGGCTCAAGCCAAAGCCGAGACACCAGCAACCGGTTCAACAGGTATATTCTTTCCACTGAGACAAATAAACTAATAAAATAACATAAAAAAAGAAGATAATAAAATGACAAGAAGCATCAATAGCTACACTGATAGCTGGAACCAAGAAATACACGGGAAGTGAAGAGAAGAGAAGAGAAGAGAAGAGAGAGATGGCGTATTGAGTGGGCGAAGTGCGCACAGACCATCATTTCTTTTCCTTTTTTTTTTTGTTGGCTCTTCACTTGCATTTCTCTTCTAGATCTAATCTCTGTTCAGTAAAAAATAAGCATAACATTATAATTCTGAGTAACCAAGATTCAAGGATCATTAAACTCCCACCATGGAAGCAACTGCTGGCATGGTGGCTGGTTCTTACAGAAGAAACGAGTTGGTCCGGATTCGTCACGATTCTGATAGTGGGGTTTGTGTTCTTAGCTCACCCTTTTAATTTCAATGCTCAATTTTTTTTTAAAATTTTTTTATCAACTAAATTTGTTTGTGACTGAAAGTCTGCGATTTTCCTTGCATTTTGATTTATGGATCTGAGTGTTAATTATGTGAGAGTGGCCTTTTAGTAGCTCAAAGTTCGGGTCTTTTTCATGTCCTTTTGATAATTGGATGGTGGGTCTTTGTTAATTTTATTTTTGGACAATCAGATTATTGATTGTTGACTGGTTGATGTGCATTTTCATGTTTAGATCTAGCTGTTAGCTGTGTAAAGGTGAGTTTTCATTTAGATGCTGAGTTCATTTCTTAATAAAAATGTTAGATCATAATCACTTTTCTTTATGTCGATGTAAATCAGTCTCATTTTTTGTTTTTAACAACCATTTCTGATGTAACTGTTTCTTGTTTCTGACTCTCTTGGTCCTCAAGTTGTTGTGTGAGAGTGACATTTGAACTCAAAATTTTGACCTTTGTGGTTCGTTTAGCCAAAGTTGGGTATTTTGATTTTGAATTGAAGTTTGTAATCTGATTATCTTTTTTGTTCTTTATCTGAAAGTTGATTGTCTCCTATCATTGTGATTTTGATTACTGGATCATTTCAATGAAATGTCCCCATCTGATTACTTATTTTCATTTTCGTATTTGAGAACTAATGAGATTTGTCCTTAAACTGAGATCACACATTTGACATTTGGAGTTAAAAATTCTTAGCATGAACAAAATTGGAATATAATGGTGATGTTTTGTGCCATGGCACTTACAGCTTGATATTTGCCTTCAGAATTCAAAATATTCCATTTTTAATTGACTAATGCAGCCCAAACCCCTCAAGAGTCTAAATGGCCAGACCTGTCAGATCTGTGGTGATAATGTTGGACAATCAGCCAGTGGGGACACCTTTGTTGCTTGCAATGAGTGTGCCTTCCCAGTTTGCCGTCCTTGTTATGAATATGAACGGAAAGATGGGACTCAGTCCTGCCCCCAGTGCAAAACTAGGTACAAGAGGCACAAAGGTTAGCTTCTTTACTGATTGTTTCTTTAGGATCCTGTTATACAATATGTTTTTGTTATGCATAATGGTTCTGTCTGCTCATTTCAGGGAGTCCTCGGGTGGAGGGAGATGAGGATGAAGACGATGTTGATGATCTGGAGAATGAGTTCAATTACACTCAGGGAAAGAGCAAGATAAGAAGCCAATGGCAGGGTGATGATGTAGACCCGTCAGGGTCCTCCAGACATGAATCTCAACAACCAATTCCACTTCTTACAAATGGGCAGTCGGTAAGCAGATTGTTCTCCATACATGGACATTTTCTTCAATAGATTCCTTTAATGTATTAATTTGTCTAAAATGTGACATTTGAATGTTTGATAAAATTAGAAGGAATTGAGTCAGTCTGTGTAGATTGAAAACTAACTGGTGGCTTGCATGTCTCTTGACTCTTGTTGATCTGCTCTTGACACTGGATGTGCTAAAAGAGGCATGTTCAATTTAGAGCTGCTATTTTCATACAGATTAGTTTGTAATCAGTTTTCTGAGATAATATTTAATATGAATTTGGAATTGTCTATGCTCTGTTTTATTATGTTGTCTCTTGTAAAGATAATTTCCAGGGTTATTGTTTCCTTTTTGGCAGCTAGAAAGCATTGAACAATTTAATTCCCTAAGGCATGTTAGTGTTGACTATTACCTTTTCGGTATATGGTTTTGCAATAATCCGCCAACTGTTATGCTTATTATTGCTAGGTTTCTGGTGAAATTCCCTGTGCTACACCTGACAACCAGTCTGTACGAACTACGTCTGGTCCTTTGGGTCCTGCTGAAAAGCATGTGAACTCATCTCCTTATGTTGATCCAAGGCAGCCAGGTAATCAAGTAACCTGAATTTGCTTACCTAATTTTTCTCAAAAAAGTTTCCACGTCACTCTATGAGTTATATGGATTTTTAATTTGATCATGTTATTTGCTACTTCAGTTCCTGTTAGAATTGTGGACCCATCAAAGGACTTGAATTCTTATGGCCTTGGCAATGTTGACTGGAAGGAGAGGGTTGAAGGTTGGAAACTCAAACAAGAGAAAAATATGATGCAGATGACCAATAGATACACTGAAGGAAAGGGAGACATGGAAGGCACTGGTTCAAATGGAGAAGAACTCCAAATGTAATGTTCTGCTGTAAAAGTTTAATTTGACTGCTTTGGGGTGAAGTGATGGATAATAGCTAATGCAGTTTATAATACATGCAAATTTTAGCAAGATTTTTATATTCTGAACAGTTAGTTGCAATGTTTGAGGATTTTGCTTTTATACTTTTTCTTATGTCTCAGGGCTGATGATGCTCGACAGCCTTTGAATCGTGTGGTGCCTATTTCTTCCTCTCATCTGACCCCTTATCGTGTTGTGATTATTCTCCGGCTTATTATTTTGGGCTTTTTCTTGCAATACCGTCTAACTCACCCAGTGAAAGATGCATACCCTTTGTGGCTAACATCCGTTATTTGTGAGGTTTGGTTTGCATTGTCATGGCTTCTGGATCAATTTCCAAAATGGTATCCTGTCAATCGTGAGACCTTCCTTGACAGGCTTGCTCTGAGGTTAGTTTAATGCATTTTAATGGTAATGGTTTCAATAGGATACACTTGACTGAGAAGGGGAAACATGGTGTTTTTTACCTTCTTAATCACTTCTTATGTGCTGCAGGTATGACCGTGAAGGAGAACCATCCCAGTTGTCACCTGTTGATGTCTTTGTTAGTACAGTGGATCCCCTCAAAGAACCTCCTCTTATTACTGCCAACACAGTTTTGTCCATCCTTGCTGTTGATTACCCTGTCGACAAAGTATCCTGCTATGTCTCAGATGATGGTTCAGCAATGTTGACATTTGAAGCTCTTTCTGAAACTGCGGAGTTTGCAAGAAAGTGGGTGCCCTTTTGCAAGAAGCACAATATTGAGCCTAGGGCACCTGAGTTTTATTTTGCCCAAAAGATTGATTATCTGAAGGACAAGATACAACCTTCTTTTGTAAAAGAGCGCCGAGCAATGAAGGTGAGTCCATAAGCAAGATGCTTGGTGCTGTGCATTCTGACTATATTTATTTGGTTGAAGTGAATAATAGCACTTTTATATGTTTTCAACACTTACAAAAATGAGGATAATTATGTGCTATAGAGAGAATATGAAGAATTCAAGGTGCGAATTAATGCACTCGTTGCCAAAGCACAGAAGATGCCTGAAGAAGGTTGGACAATGCAGGATGGCACTCCTTGGCCTGGAAATAATCCTAGAGACCATCCAGGAATGATCCAGGTATTATCATCCTTCCTCTATGTGGTGGTTATTGACTTGTTATGACTTTCTTGTAACATTCTTACGACTATTTTCTCCTATGGGGAATAACAGGTGTTCTTAGGGCACAATGGAAGCCTTGATACAGATGGAAATGAGTTGCCTCGGCTTGTTTATGTTTCTCGTGAGAAGAGACCTGGCTTCCAACATCACAAGAAAGCTGGAGCAATGAATGCATTGGTTTGTCATTTAATGCCTCTTTATCCTATCTTGCCTTGCATTTTATTCAATAATTAATCACGTTGAGCACAGTATTCTGCATGCTGATTTAGATATATGCCATCAAAGAAACTTTTTAGGAAATTGCCCTTTACTTTCTTTAGAAAGTATACTTTGGCGTTGACTTGGTTTAAGATGAATGACTGATAGATGGAATGGGCCGGCTTCCTCATGTTTCTGCTGAACCCAAATTTTCTTCTAATTTGGTTTATATGTGCTTCTTGCAGATTCGAGTTTCAGCTGTCTTGACCAATGGTGCCTATCTTTTGAATGTTGATTGTGATCACTACTTCAATAACAGCAAAGCTCTTAAAGAGGCAATGTGCTTTATGATGGATCCTGTCCTGGGAAAGAAAACATGCTATGTACAATTCCCTCAGCGTTTTGATGGCATTGATTTGCACGATCGATATGCTAATCGCAATATTGTATTCTTTGATGTATGTCACAGTTGATTTCCCATTAACCAGCCATATTTTGACCTTGTTTTCATCTTCATTTTTTTAAGTGGGCTCACTTGTGTTGCATTATATTCTTATTAGATCAACATGAAAGGGCTTGATGGCATCCAAGGTCCAGTGTATGTGGGAACTGGTTGCTGTTTCCACAGGCAAGCACTATATGGTTATGATCCTGTTTTGACTGAGGAAGATTTAGAGCCTAACATTATTATCAAGAGTTGTTGTGGATCAAGAAAGAAATCTAGTAATAAGAAATATATTGTCAAGAAGAGGGCAATGAAAAGAACTGAATCCACTGTTCCCATTTTCAATATGGAAGATATTGAAGAGGGTGTTGAAGGTTTGTTTTCTTTGCTGTGTACTTATTTCTCAACCTCATTTGTTAATTGATATGACCTCCAAAAGAACAGAATTCCAGTAATTTGACTTGTTCATGAACATGTTATGTTCCATGTATGCACATGCAGTAATATTTTGATTACTGTAGTATTGAACCATTGTTTCATGATGATTGTGATTGAAGTTTGTGGTGATAAAGAGTCTATTTGTTCTCTTCTTGATGCTCTGCAGGATATGATGATGAGAGATCACTTCTTATGTCTCAAAAGAGTCTAGAAAAGCGTTTTGGTCAGTCACCAGTGTTTATTGCAGCCACCTTCATGGAACAAGGAGGCATTCCACCATCAACTAACCCTGCATCTCTTTTGAAAGAAGCGATCCATGTTATTAGTTGCGGATATGAAGACAAAACTGAATGGGGCAAAGAGGCAAGTCTAAACTTGGCTTCAGCATTTCATTCTTAATAGCTTCTTCACCGCCAGTTCCTTCTTTTTTGTGCATTAGCTGATTTGCTCTGTTTTCTGCCAGATTGGATGGATCTATGGTTCTGTGACTGAAGATATTTTAACTGGCTTTAAGATGCATGCACGTGGTTGGATATCAATCTATTGTATGCCTCCACGCCCAGCATTTAAGGGGTCTGCTCCTATCAATCTTTCTGATCGGTTGAACCAGGTTCTTAGGTGGGCCTTGGGATCAATTGAAATTTTGCTGAGCAGGCATTGCCCCATATGGTATGGGTACAATGGAAGGCTGAAGCTCCTGGAGAGGCTGGCATACATTAACACCATTGTGTACCCTCTCACATCGATCCCACTGATTGCTTATTGCATGCTTCCTGCTTTTTGCCTTCTAACTGATAAGTTTATTATTCCAGAGGTAAGGAACTATTGATAAACCTGGTATTTAAAAATTATGTGGACACATTGCTAATGGAAACTTTTGAATTTTTGCAATTTTTTCAGATAAGCAATTTTGCCAGCATGTGGTTCATTCTTCTATTCGCATCCATTTTCACTACTGCAATACTTGAGCTCAGGTGGAGTGGAGTAGGTATTGAAGACTTGTGGAGGAATGAGCAATTCTGGGTCATTGGTGGTACATCAGCGCATCTTTTTGCCGTGTTCCAGGGGCTTTTGAAGGTGCTTGCAGGGATTGATACCAACTTCACTGTCACTTCAAAAGCTTCTGATGATGATGGGGATTTTGCAGAACTCTATGTGTTTAAGTGGACATCCCTTCTCATACCTCCAACCACAGTCCTCCTTGTGAACATAGTGGGCATTGTGGCTGGTGTTTCATATGCTATAAATAGTGGCTATCAGTCATGGGGTCCACTCTTTGGGAAGTTGTTCTTTGCTCTATGGGTTGTTGCCCATTTATACCCTTTCTTGAAGGGTTTGCTCGGCCGGCAAAATCGCACACCAACGATCGTCATCGTATGGTCCATTCTCCTCGCATCCATTTTCTCGTTGTTGTGGGTCAGGATTGACCCGTTTACATCAAGTTCCACAAAAGCTGCTGCAAATGGTCAATGTGGTGTCAACTGCTAGATTGTTGCGGAGTCATTTTATTGTCATTTTGCCTACTACCCTCATGTATATAAGGAGAAAGCAAGGTACTGGAGTGGTATAAACTTAATTAATTTACGTACTGTTATGTTATTCATCGGGAAGGAAGTTAGATGGAGGAGGACCTTTGGCCATAAGACCCTTCCTGAGTCTTATTTTGTTGTCATTACCACAAATATATGATAGGTGTGTCCTTGCCTTGTGTCTGTCCTTGTTGTGCAGTTTTTGTGATGTCTCTTCGGTAAAAGCGTACAGATACCTATTCCATCCATTGTCTTTTGTACTCAGTCTGAAATGAAGTAAAATTGATGTTATTCTTTGAAAATGTTATGGAGTCCTCGAGGCACTTTAATTTTTGCTATAATAGCTTAGCTCTTTTTAAATCCATGGAAGGGTTTTTTTCTCATATTTACATGTTCTAACAACAATGCAGCTGCTGGTTTGCACTTCATTGTCAGGTGTTGATGTGGTGGTAGCTTAGTAAAATAAGGATAATTGTTGAATGTCATTGATTTGCGGATGAATATCGCTAGACAATTTTTTATTAATTTATTTAGTCAAAAAATATCTAAAATAATGGGCATCAAAGAATACTTGAAAATTGGAGGAAAAATAGAATTTTCTATTAAAATTAATCAAAACTATCCATTACAACCTTAAGGCTAAATATATATAGGGTGACATAAAATTACCGCTCTTATTTTTAATTAGATAATAAAAATAAAGAAAATCTTTGTTAAGGTAGGAAATCAAATTTCTAACAATATAGAAAAGTCGAATTCTAATAAATGCTAAATTAGAAATAAAAATAAATTCTACTAATAATAATAATAAATAATTATATATGTTATTCATTATTCTGCAAAATCATTCTAAGGCTTGTTTTTCTGCATCATTCCCTTCAGGGTAGAGAAAATTCACCCAAAAATTTTATTCAAATATTGTGAAAAAAATTGGCTCATAGAAGCATAAAATATCATAAATTCAGTATCAACTTATAATTCCTTCAAAATAAAAAATAAAGGAATATAAAAATAAAATTTTTTATTAATGCCAATGAAATCAATATATTCAACATCGCCCTCATCTTCCTTATCTGCATCAGTATCCTCACCATCATTAGTATCATAAAATAAGCTTTCTTCATGATACTCTTCTTTTGTTATTTGTTCCATCATTTGTTCAAACCATTCTTATGTACAAATCACTCATTGGTCTAAATCACATTCATACACATCATTAACGCGTTGTATTCTTCTCGGCATGATTAACAAGGACCAATTCGGCTTTGATACCAACTGACGTTGCTAAAGCCTAGTAAAATAAGGATAATTGTTGAATGTCGTTGATTCGCACACGAATACCGCTAGACAACCTTCTATTAATATGTTTAGTCAAAGAATACACAAAATAATAAGCATCAATAATCGTTGATTCTCAAAGAATACTCAAAAATTAGAGGAAAAATAGAATTCTCTATTAAGATTAATCAAAACTAACTATCCATTACAACTTTAAGGCTAGATATATATAGAGTGGCACAAACCTACCAACCTTAATTTTAATTATAGAATAAAAATAAAGAAAATCCTAGCTAAGGTAGGAAATTAAATCCCTAACGATATAGAAAAGTCAAATTCTAATCAATGCTAAATTAGAAATAAAAATAAATCCTAATAATAATAATAATAATAAATAATTATATATGTGTAGACACCTGGTTTGATCGGCCCATAACAGGGGGACAAACTGGGAATGTTTAGGTTTAGCCGACCCACGAATAAAGCTCAATGATGAAAACCCAAGCAAAATGAGCTTAATAGTGCAAAGCTCAGCCTTTTTTTTCTTAATGGACCAAAAGCCCATCAAAAAATCCAAGCCCAAGCCCAAAAATAATATATATATTAAAAAAAGAAGAAATAGGAAGAGTTTTCAACGGGTAAAAAAAAAGAGGGGAAAGAAAAAAGAAAGGTGATGGAAAGGAAAAAAAGTGGGGGCACAATAATGATGAAGGGGAAGGAATGGGGAATATGATGATGAGGAATGATGGGTATGATTTTTTTAAAAAATAATAATAATAAAAGAGGGCTATTGGTTTAAGGGAGTGAGGCTCCGACAACAGCGAAGAGAGGGAATGTCTTAAGATTGAGAGGTTTTAGCTTCGGTTTTGGGAAAAAAAAAAGGTGGATAGTTTGAAAAAAAAAAGAGATTTTTCCCTTGTGTGGGAAGAATTAAAAAAAAGAGAAGTGGAGGAGGTCGTCTGCCCTTGGCTTAAAGAAGAAGAAAAAAAAATAGAGAGAGTTTTTGATTTGGAGAAGGAAGAGGAGATTTAGTTTTGCACTACTGAGACTCAATATTGCATCATTTCGAAAGTAATTTAAGGGCAAATTATTTTCTTCCATATTTTTATTTTAAAATCTAAATTGTTATTGTATTCATTTTATTTAATTTATATGTTCATTTCTTTTTATTTTTATTATTTCTTTATTTCTATTTAGTTTATATATTTTTTATTCATGTTTGTTGTATGTTATTTTTATTTTTATTTTTTTTAATTTAGATTCTATTTTCATATTTTCATTCTAAGTTTGTTTTTTATGTTTGATTATATGTTATTGC
>CATIWM010170910.1:0-18590 GCA_949671775.1 Mallotus repandus
GTGATTAGTATTAGTTTGAATTGCATTTTATGTAGTGTTAATTATTTAGTTTGTTCATCATTGCCTTCCATTCCAAGTTTGAAAGCTCTAAACATATTAAACTAAAGCTAATAGGTGCTGAGACCCCAATCCTTGAGGGAACGACACTTTACTCTCTATCTCTATATTCCTTATCAACTCGTATACTTGCGGTGCGCGAGATAGTCATTAAGTTTTTAGTATCGTTGCCAGGGATTGATGGATCTAACATTATAATTAATGATAGTTTATTTGGATTAGAGAAATTTTGTCTTAGTACTCCATTTTTAATTCTGTTTTATGTTGTTTTTAAGTGCCTCTCTTGTTGTTTATATGTGAGTGACAGTTCAGTGTGGGACAATTCAGGGTCCCAAAGGTTTGGGATATTTTTTTAATTCCGAAGGACATGGTAACTTTGCTGAGTGGGACATCTGTTCCATTTACGGGACAGGGAAAAATGATTAGTCTCGGGGGGATACAAGACACTTTATGTTTGGAGTTGCAACCTAGTTTTTAGAAAACTAGGAAAAGATGAAATGGACAACATTGGGTCACTCAACGAGTATCGTCCCCAGTAGAGATTCTGAGCCTGAGAGATTTTTGACTATTTCTCATTATAATACTCAATATATGGCTATCGGTACACCTTAGTTTCAGTAATGATGGTCGATATATATGTATTCATATAAGCACATTGATAATAATGGAAAGTATGAGAAATTTAGCGTAATTATTTACATGGCTTTCCTAGTAAATACATTCAAAAAAGAAAAAGAAAATTGTGAAAATGTAAATCTAGTCCTAATCTAGAAAATACCTACAAGATAGAGGTTAACACAACTATGTGCAATTCCATCTATTCATCCATTCGGATATCATATAAGCACAACGAAGATGATTGATACATCATGAATGATTAAACAGATGAACGTAGTTCATGCTCTAGCATGAATTATTATAAAGTATTTCTAAATGATAAGATAAATAGTAAATAATGACGATTGCATCATTGGACCGCAATATCGAAGCTTTAGCTTAGATAAGGAGCTTTCATGTTTATTGAATGCATATTGATGACAATTTATTATGTGCAAAACAAAATAGATATTTTTCAATTAGCATGCAAATTGCCAGTCACATCACACAATCACAATAATTTCTTAACTACTGGCGGTAATAAAGTAAAATGCAAAACACTAAAATAAACATGCAAAAATGATTATCGGTCCTCAAATTCGACTGAGCTTATTTTTAGGTTTTTGAAGCTTTAGCTTCACGGGATTTTCAAGCTTTCCTCATTGAGAGGTTGAAAATGACATGTGTAATGCAAATTCGTATACCTTTGAAGCGTGCTTTGACAAAGATGTGGTTGGGTTTAGTTCAAAAGCGGTTTAAAAAATCCTACGAAAAATGCATAAGGTGAGCTAAAAATGTGTGAATTGGTACTCTTAATTCTTCAATTTGACAGTGTTTCAATGTGTACGTCTGCTTTTGGCTCTCCTTGGCTCTTGGCTCTCAAAATGGGAGTTAGAGACACGTATTTATAAGGAAAAATGCCTAAAAATACGTGATCACGCGTCCTAAGACACGTGTGTGCGCCCTTTTGCGTGTGTACATGCGTACCAGGGCACATGATCATGCTTTTTTGTGCATGATCATGCCTCTGGTGAGCATGATCACGTGCTCTTACACCCATCACGTGGCCTTCCTAGGCTTTGATTGCACTATTCTGGGGCTGCTATTCAAGGTTTTGGGACCTTTCAGACGCATTTGCGACATCCGTTTTATCAAAATCAGCTTCCAATTTTGCAAAGTGGAACTCTGATGTCATGAGACAAACACTGGTTTGATGAGTTGCTAGTTTTGAGCAATGATTATTCGAAATGTGCAACTTACCAATGTGATAATTTGTAATTCATAAAATCAAGGTGCAACTTAACGATTCGAAGCTCAATTTTGTTCTCTGAAGGCTCGGTTTGGCTTTTTCAGACTCACAACATGCTTTAGAGGCGATATAAATGAATAAACACTTGTCATATTCGGAGAGATATTTTCATAATTGGACCTTTTTGGGGACAGTCAAAATTCAATGTATGACAGTTGCCTCCTACTTCACGTGTGTTGCATAGTCCTCCAGTACTAATGTCAATACACATGAAGTAATGAAGAGATGCAAAAACCATTTTTGGGAAGAGGTACCTACCTGATGGTGCGCCATTTAGTCTTTTGACGTTAGGCCTATCATTGTTGATGTTGTTTCATTTGGTTGGAGAAGTCATCACCTATTTGTGCTTTTTCAAGTTCCTAAAGTGAGGTGAGATGATGCTTTAATGAGCTTGCTAAGGTGACAAACAAATGGGAATACTACTATAACCTATTAAGGTGTCAAGTAGATGCTACTATAACCTATTGAGGTGTCAATTAAATGATAATGCTACTATAACATACTGAGGTGTTAAGCAATGAAAATGCTATTATAACCTTTCGAGGTGTCAAGCAATGAAGATGCTACTATAACCTACTGAGGTGTCAAACAATGCTACTATAACCTTCTAAGGTGTCAAGCAATGAAAATGCTACTATAACCTTCTGAGGTGTCAAGCAAATGAAAATGCTATTATAACCTATTAAGGTGTCAAGCGAATAAAGATGCTACTATAACCTACTAAGGTGTCAAGCAATGAAAATGCTACCATAACCTACTGAGGTGTCAAGCAATGAAAATGCTACCATAACCTACTGAGGTGTCAAGCATTGAAGATGCTACTATAACCTATTGAGGTGTTAAGTAAATGGAGATGCTACTGAGTAGATAAAATGCTTCTAAACAAATGAAATGCTACTAAGCAGATAAAATGTTACTAAGCGGTAAAAATACTTTTAAGCAGATAAAATTCTTCTAAGCATATGAAATGCTACTAAGCAGATAAAATGCTACTAAGCAGTGAAAATGCTTTAAGCAGCTAAAATGCTTTTAAGCAGATGAAATGCTACTAAGCAGATGAAATGCTACTAAGTAGTAAAATGCTTCTAAGAAGATAAAATGCTTCTAAGCAGATAAAATGCTTCAAAGCATAAGAAATGCTACTAAGCAGAAAAGATGTTACTGAGCAGTGAAAATGCTTCTAAGCAGATAAAATGCTACTAAGTAGTGAAAATGCTACTAAGTAGTGAAATTGCTTCTAAGTAAATAAAATAGTACTAAGTAGTGAAAATGCTTCTAAGAAGATAATATGCTTTTAAGTAGATGAAAATGCTGCTAAGCAATAAGGATGTTATTAAGCAAAAAATGCTACTGAGCAGTGATGATGTAATCATTTATCATCTTTCGAGCATGATTTTATGATGTGATAATGTGATAATTGTAAATGCGATATGCTTGTGTCATATGTGCTTCATTTTTCATTTTTTGATGAATAATGATACGACTTTCTAAGACAGTGGTGTTAACTACAATGTCCTAAAACATTCAATGATCATGTTTCTGCAATCCGTGTGCATTTTTTATGCGTTCTTTTAGTAAAATGCAAGTTCGAGACCCTAGGAGTGCGTGTCCGAGGGTCTCGGTATGTACGTGTGTGAATTTCGGAACGCGTGATCACGTGCGTGGGGTGCTTGGTCACACACTCCGAGGCATGTCTGATGCCTTTTTAATTAAACTCGTTTTTGAGTTTTGGGGTGATTTTTACATGTTTTTCGACCTTTTATAAGCCCTTTTTTATTAGAATGTTTTTCTTCTGTTTTCTTCTGTTGTTGTTCTGTTGCTTTGCATAGTGCAAGAATTATGGACTTCCCTCCTATTTTGGATGTTCTTGGTGACTTCAGTGGTGTGAATATTACTTCTTTTTCCTTTGACGAGTTTTTTTTAGAGGATGTGGCAGTTTTTTGAAAGACTAGTGTAGGGACTTCTTCTGGGACCAATGGTTGAGCCTCTTTGTATCTGCCTCGACTTTCTCAAGGAGATTCGATTGCTATTGTCTATAGCCTGGAGACCTATGCTTGGACTATTCATTGTCGTTCGATTAATTCACTCATTTAGTCATTGCTGAGATAGTTCTTATTATAGTTTTGCTTTCTTAGCTTTTATTGTTTGCTTTCTTAGCATTTGTCATAGCTCTAACACTTGTTGTATGTGTTACTTTGGTTGTAGCTCTCGCTGTTTGATTTTAGGACTCGCTGTCTGTATAGCTTTAGCTGACATGTATTTTAGCTCTTGCTATCTGTGTAGCTCTATCTGTCTGATTTTAGCTCTTGTTGTCTGTGTAGCCCTAGCTGTCTGATTTTAGTACTTGCTATTTATGTAGCTCTAGCTGTCTAATTTTAGCACTTGTTGTTTGTGTAGCTCTAGCTATCTGATTTTAGCACTTGTTGTTTGTGCAACTTTAGTTGTCTGATCTTAGCACTTGCTGTTTATATAGCTTTAGCTTTCTAATTTTAGCACTTGCTGTTTGTGTAGCTCTAGCTGTCTAATCTTAGCACTTGCTATTTGTGTAGCTCTAGCCGTATGATTTTAGCACTTGCTATTTGTGTAGCTCTAGCTGTATGATTTTAGCACTTGTTTTTTGTGTAGCTCTAGTTGTATGATTTTAGCACTTGCTATTTGTGTAGCTCTAGCTGTCTGATTTCAGCACTTATTGTCTATGTAGCTCTAGCTATAGTTTAGCTCATGCTGTAGTTTAACTCTTGTTGTATTGCTGTGGTTTAGCTCTTGCTGTTTGTATAGCTCTAGTTGGTATGTATTCCTGCAAAAATGATGAAAAGAGTTATTTTAGTATCTGACAAATGTTATAACTGATTTACCTATTGGTTGCTATCTTCTAGACTTATCTTTCAGCTTCTTGGTAGCTTTAATAAGGTTAGTTCATACTATTAGGGCCTTCCTCCATGTGTCAAGTAGATGGTTGCTAGGAATGGCTTTGATGGCATTATTTATGCTCTTACTTATGGCTCATATGCATCGAGTCAGGCCACAATGTGTACTCTTGTTGAGCGATAGATAGATACTACCCACACATTCCATTTGCAGTTCGAGGAGATGACTATCACTCTGCTTGATTTTATAGCCATTACTGGGCTGAGTTTTTCTGGGGAGCCTATCCCTTTCTATAGTGAGGCATGTAGTTCTATCATTGTGAGGAATAAATGGTTGAAAGATCTGTTCGGTGTTACTGCTTCTGTGAAGTATGGCTACTCCTCTTTGATTTGGTATACACAACTTGTGGAGAGAGTTAGGCTGGAGCATGACGCGGGTCGTGTTAACTCAGAGTAATGGCTAGGTGTTTCTTATTTTACCTTCTCAGTGTTGTTATCTTTCCGAATTCCTCTGGCACTGGCTTCCTGCAGTTGTTAAATGTTTTGAGGAACTTCAGGGATCTGCCGAGTGTTCTGATTCCTTTCTTTCTGATAGGTTTGGGCTTAAGAGTTTGGGGTGCTTCCTTGTCCCACTATTGAGCGCTTACCTAAGAGTGGCTTTCCACATCTTCCACCATGGATTAGGAAGACTTATGGCTTGATCGAGAGTCCTGCAAAGGCGAGGGGTTTATTGAGTAGGTTGGCCCATAATCATGTATGGTGCATTTTAATTTTCTTTCTCATTCTTTGACAATCTTTTACTTATATATCTCCTGGGTAGATTTGTCCTTACTATTTGATGGAGCGGTAGGACTGGTAGATCGAGATGGAGGTAGCTTGGTGCTTGACACAGAGGAGGGTCTTGCTACCCGGGCTCATTGACAAGGTGTGGTACCTAGGTGAGTAGGTCTATCGCTTGTAGGATGGACCATTCATGAGGATAGTTCCTATTGCTCCACTTGGAGAAATATTTTGGAGCTAAAAGCTTATTAAAGAGGAGCTTTATAGAGCTGACAAAGGGTATCCTTTTGAGGATTTCCTAGAGGGAGCTCATTTTTCTTTTATGATAACTCTGTTGCCAAAGTTGATTGATGTTATGGCCAGTGAATTTGTTCCTCCTCCACCTCCTCAGGCAGATCCTTCACAGGCTTTAGGTTCTAGAGCTAGGACTTTGCATGCATTATAGGGTCACTCTGCTTCTAGGGTAGCATCTTCTGATCTGGTATGGTTCTTAGTTGTGTGTCTTTTTTTTTTCTATTTTCATATAAGCATGTAATAAACTTTGTTAGTTTTAAGTAGTAAATGATATGAGTTATGAGAGTTTATCTGCAGTATTCTAGACGTCATCAAAGGAGATAAGGTTCTTCTCGTTTTGATAAGGAAAGTGGCCCTGGGACTGAAGGGATGGCATATGCCAGTGGTGTGGGATCTAGTAGTGCTATTCTTAGTGATTTTGTGAGTGCGGTACCTCTAATGTTGTACAGGCTGTCAATTACAGGAGTGGAAGTACGTTTCTCTTTGCCTAGAGTGGGTACACTACCGTCGGATGTAATGCCTGCGGATGCTACTCATGTTAGTCTCTTGACTCTGTACTATTTCTTTGATTTATATGTTATTTGATTTATTTTACTTTGCATGTGCATGTTTCCACTGCTTAGTCTTGGTATACTACTATGATTAGCATGCATGAGTATTTAATGGAGTTCACTAGCGTGTAGAGTGTACTACCTTCTTCTTTTATTGATTTGTACATGTTTTATGCAAATGCATGTGTTTTTATGAATGCATGAGATGTGATCCATGATGTTTATCTAATGTTGAGTGAGTACATTCTCGCTAGTCATGAGTGGGAGAGGGAGCGAACGTCTTATCATGAACATATCGATCAGCTATATGTGTGACTGGCGACTTTTGAGATGGATGCAGAGGATAGGGAGCCTGGATAGGATGACAGAGATGCCTGAGTGGATTCAATTATTATTCTTGATGGCACCCATAACCAATGTAGTTGTTTTTAGGAGGCTAGCTATATGCTTTTGGCTATGGTTGTTTAGTGTTGTATTTTTTTTTCCCGAGGTTATGGACTCTGGGTGTTGTATCTGGACATTTGTCCATATGTTTGTATTCTGTACCGATGACTGCTGTTGTTGTACTTTGGATTAACTGACTTGTACGTTCTTAATTATGACATTTGTTCATGTGACTGTGGCTATTCTATCTGATTATTCTTCTTCGTCTACCTCTTTATTTTATTTTTCTCTTTTGCATAGGGCATCTCTTTTTAGAGCTCTTCGCACCTATCTGAGTATATATTTTTCTTTCCTCTTTTTCCTAGGGCGTCTCTTTTTAGAGCTCTTTGCATTTTTTTTGAGGTTCGACAATAGTGGCTGTTAATCTAGAGGAGAAATAATAAAATAAATAAGAACTGCAAGCATGTAATGAAAATATGTAAATTGTACTTAGCATGCTCGATGGATTCAAATGATGACGATGTATTGCATTTTCTCAAATGTACTTACATGATTTGACAAACATTCGAATATTTACTGAAGACATTTAAGAAAAGTACAGTTGCATTTATGCAAATTTTGAATCGACAGTACCCCTATCCTTAGTCAGCCTATTCAGGTTTTCTAACTAAGTATTTTCTCTCAGTTTCCCTAACTTTTTCCTTGGCTGCCCTTTCGGGTTTTCAACCTAGTGGGAAATCCCCTAATTTTTGCCTGAGTTTCCCTTTTTCGGTTTTCAACTCAACATGAGTTTTTTTTTGTATTATTTCTAGACATATTACTTCTTCAAGTGGTCTATGTTCGTAGGCTTCAGAGAATTCATTTCCTTCAGAATCCATTAGCTTGACGGCTCCTCTTGATAGAACAATTTTAACCATCTATGGGCCTTCCTAGTTTGGCTTGAACTTCCCTTTAGGGTCTGAGACATTCTGTTTGGCTTGCTTTAGCACCCAATCTCCTGCTTTCACACTCTTATGTTTAACTTTTTTATTAAAGGCCCTAACCAATCGAGCTTGGTATAGCTGCGTATGACACAGTGCTTTGAGTCTTTGACTATCTAGAGTAGTGAGATTGTCATGCCTTTGTTGAGCCCATTATGTTTTAGGTAGTTCAGATTCTATTACTATTCGTAGTGATTTGATTTCTTTTTCCACTAGGAGTACTACTTCAAATCCATATACTTGTGAAAAAGGAGTGGCCTATGTTGAAGTTTTGACTGTTGTTATATATCCGCATAATGTGTATGGTAGCCTATCTGCCCAATCATGGTAAGTTTGAGTCATCTTTAACAAGATCTTTTTGATGTTTTTATTTGCAGCTTCGATCGCCCCGTTTGCTTGTGGGCGGTAAGGTGAGGATTTTGATGCTCCACATTATAACTCCTTAGCAACTCTCTCACTTTCCCTTGGAACTGAACACCATTATCTGAAACTATATGATGGGGAATCTCGTATTGGAAAAATAGATTTTTTTTTATGAACTTTGCCACTTCTTTTGCCCCCAGTTTTGCATATGATTATGTTTCAACCTACTTTTTGAAGCAGTCGATTGGTACTAGGATAAACCTATGTCCATTCGAGGTTGTTGGGTGAATTTCTCTGATTATGTCTAACCCCCATGCTGAGAAGGGTCACAAAGAAGAGATAGAGTGTAGCTTAATTAGGTGAAGATGGCTGATGTCCCCATGAATTTGGCATTTGTGGTACCTTCTTACGAATCAGATGCAACCTTCCATCATCATCATCCAGAACAACCTTTATCTCATTAACTTCTTAGCTAGCATGGCAACATTCATGTGCGGACAATAAACACCCTTATGTACTTCTTTAATTGCTCTAGTAGCTTCTGTCTCATCCATACATCTGAGTTGTATCCCATTTGATGTTCTTCTGTATAATACACTTTAGTGTGATGTGAATTTTGATGCCAGTTGCCGGATGACTATCTTGTCATTTTCGATTGCCTTTTCATGGTAAATTCTCATTATGAGATATTGCTGTATATCGTAGAACCAGGGTTTGTTGTCTGCCTTTGTTTCTACTATTCTAAGGCATTTGTGGTTAGGTTGCTCTGATGCTAAGGAAGCAAGTGCATCTGCCATTTGGTTTTGGTTTCTAGGGAGATGGTTGAATTTGCATTTTTTAAAAGATAAGGCGAGTTGTTGCAGGTGGCTGAGATACGGCCTCAAGTGTTGTTCTTTGAGTTCCCATTCTTTTGTTGTCTGATTGATCACCAACATAGAATCCCCAAATATTTCAACTTCTATCACTCCTAGAGCTATCATGGCTTCCATGCCAAGTGCACATGCTTAATATTCTGCCTCATTGTTCGTAATCCTGAATGCTAGCTTCTTAGCAATTGGCATTACTTCGCCTTCTGGTGTTAGGAGTATGATTCCAATTCCTGCTCTGAATTGATTAACTACCCCATCAAAGTACATATGCCATCCCTAAACCTCGATGGCCATGTTGAATTTCTTTTGAATCCAAAATCGGGCTGTGGGCTAGGAATTTAGCGACTGCTCTCCCTTTCACTGTTTTTTTAGTCAGATACTACACATCAAATTTTGTGAGTAGAACGAGCCACTTGATGAGTTTTCCTACTAGGGACGGAGCTTAGTAGAGATGCTTCATAGGATCCATTTTGGACACAGCTAAAATCTTGTATGATTGAAAATAGTGTCAGAGCTTCTTCATTGCCCATAATATTGCTAGACATATTTGTTTGACTTGACTATACTTTTCTTCATAAGGCAACATTTTCTTACTTTAGTAGTAGACTGCATATTCTGCTTCCCCTTCTTCCTCTTGGGCTAGCATTGCACTAACCCTTCAATGGCCAGGTATAAGGTTTATGGCCGCTCGAACTTGGGTGGTTTCAGAACTGGTGGATTAGCTAGGTAGTTTCTAATTTTGTCGAATGCTAGCTGACACTGTTTTTTCCATATGAGTGGCTGGTCTTTTACGAGTAGCTTGAAAATGAGCTCGCAAATTGCTGTTAGCTTGGAGATGAGCCTGCTTATGAACTGTAGCTTCCCTATAAACCCTCTAATTGTTTTCTCTATTTTTGGCACTGGCATTTCTCTGATTGGTTTTGCTTTATCTAGATCCACTTTGATTCCATTCTAACTGACAATATATCCCATCATCTTGCCTGAAGTCACCCCAAATACACACTTTTTGGGATTAAGCCTGAGGCTGTACTTTTTAACCCTTTTGAGGAATTTTTCGAGAGCAGCTGGATGCCCTTCTCTAGTTTCTAACTTATCCATCACGTCATCTACATACACTTTGACCTCTTTGTGTATCATGTCATGAAACACAGCTGTTGCCATTCTTTGGTAGGTTGCACCTGCATTTTTCAAGCCAAAAGGCATTATCCTATAGTAGTAAGTACCCCATTCTGTTATGAAGGGCGTTTTTTCTTTGTCAATGATGGCCATCAAAATATGATTGTATCCAGAAACTGCATCCATAAAGGAATACATTGCATAGGAGGTAGCAATGTCTATCAACAAATTTATGTGAGGCAAAAGGAAGTCATCCTTTAGGTATGCTTTATTTAGATCTTTGTGGTCAACACAAATTCTGACCCTTCCGTCTTTCTTTGGCACTATCATAACATTTGCTAACCACTCTGGATCGTTTACCACCTCTAGGAACTTAGCCTTGATATGATTTTTGATGTCTTCTTTTATCAATTGGGCCCATTCTAGTCTAAGTCTTATCAGCTTCTGCTTTACTGGTTTACACCCTTTTTTGGTGGGAATGTAGTGTTGAGCGATGTCTTTGTTGATGTCGAGCATGTCTTGGTATGTCCAAGCAAAAACTTTTGAATATTTTATTAATATTTTTTCAATTTCTCTCCTCTCTTCAGGGGTAACATCTTTCGAAATATGCAAAATGCATGGTTCATTTAATATGCCAATGTTAAATGGTTTAGTGCATATGGAATGAATGTCAAACATGCAACTAATTTTATCAATACAATGCACACTACCATAAGAAAGGATATCGAACAAGTAATCAAAATTTGATTTCATTGCATTAACTTTAGAGTTCATTACATCATCAGTTTCAAATAAAGGAAAGGTACAGAGATCATCTCCAGTGTCTTCAAATAGAATATTATTAATGCTCGATTCAAGGATGGCAACAACTTCCTCATAGTTAGGGGTCTCAATCTCAGATTCTAATCTCAGACTCTTTATTAGTTCTTCAATATTAGTCATAGTGATACCTCTTGGCACTGGCGGGCATTTTCCTTTAGTAGAGTCAATAACATCTTTGAAGATTTCAGAACCAAATTTCTCAACCCCTTCTTTTTCCCACTTTTTAGTCTGTCTCTGGTAGACTTCAGTTGAGCCTTCTAGAATAAAAGAGGTGGACTTCTTAGTTCCAATGTCCTTCTCAGGATCATATCGTAAACCATGTCTGTTGGTTTATCCTCGAAAGTCAGGGCATTTCGTGACTCCAATGTATCTTCCACCCAATCCAGTTTCGAGCAGGTATTGCATCTTTTTCATAATTGCAACGACCTTTAGGTCAACCCAATCTTTGTGGATTACAGAGATTTGTAAGTCCGGTGGGATTATGTTCAAGCAAGTGATGATGTTGTTGGTTTCAGGCGAAATGGTGACAACTTTATCTTTGAGTGGGAATTTGATCTTCTAGTGTATGGTAGAAGGTATGCCTCCTAGTGGGTTGAACTAGGGCCTCCCCAATAGCAGGGCAAAAGTTGGAGGGATGTCTAGGATAGTGAACTCTGTTGCTGATTCTATATCCCCTATAGTGAATACTGCTTTGAAAGTCCCTACGATTGAATTTTTAGAGTCATCATAAGCTCAGATAATCATATTAGATTTCTCTAGGTCTTCAACATTCATTTCGAATTTGTGCAACAGCCTCAGAGGGCAAACATTGATAGTAGATCCATCATCCACCATAACACATGAGGTCTTTTTAGATCTGACTATTGCCTATATGAATAGAGGATGAGTATGGACCCTTCCTTCAAGAGGCATATCTTTATATGAGAAGGTGATTGCATTAGAATGAGCTTTCATTAGAGAAGCTATCATTTCGCAAGGTGAAGCGTCGGTGGTGATATTTGCATTATTAAGTGCCCTGACTAGAGCGTCTCTATGATTTTTAGAGGCCATGAGCAAATCTTAAATACTGACTTGTGCTTGAGTTTTCTTAAGCTGCTTAAGAACTTGATAATCTTCTTCCTTAGTCGGAGCCACATCACTTGAAATTTCTTTCCCCTTAGAGACATCATTTTGCTTTTCAGAAGGTTTGTAGACTCTTTCGCTACAAGTTATGTGGTTAATTGAGGGTAGAGGCTTTTTAGCTATCTGTTCTTTGCAATGTGGCATCTCTTGACTGGTTACTTTTATATTATTGCCCTTGTTACAGACAATGATCTTAGAGTCGTTATGTTTCGGGGTATTTGTGCCTATTTTTAACTTCTTCATCAGAGTCGTACCAGATGTCAATTCCCATGACTTATAGGTTTGGAGATTAGATGGTCGCGGTCATTCTGTCTTCTTCATCAAACTCTTCTCCCCATCGAGTTGTTGAAGGTGCACTATACTTGACTTTGTAGTGAAGTTTTCCAGATGGTTGGCCCAGTAGATCCCATACCTCAGGTTTATTTTGCTCAACTTTGAGGCTTTCATCTTTTTCATATGGATAAGAGCAGCCAATTACTTCACCATTCATGGGAAGGGCTACATCTCTAGCTCTCCTTTGCATCATCAAGTGGGGAGTGAGTGCTGGGGGCATTGAAATATATTCAAATGTGGAAGGGTCCAATTTATCTTCACTGGAGTCATAATAGTCAAGAATCATATTTAAGAGTTAATCTCCTGAGATTATTAAGAATTCTTTTTTGCTCTAGCTTCTTGTTCTTCTAGGGTTTCCAAAATGACTTGGATTGATTGTTCGGTAAAAGTTTCAAGTAGGCCGTATGAGATTGTGTTGATTGTTGGTGGAGGCATGGCTCGATAATTTGGAAGAGGGTTTATTTTGACATTGGGTCATCTTTCTAGATCATCAATCTTTCCTGAGTCAATGAGGTATTGGATTGCATTTTTGAGAGTTCTGCAAGTGTCAGTAGCATGGCCAGGCAATTGGTGGAAGTGACAAAATAGGTTCTGGTCAATTTGGGGAGGCAAAGGGTTTGGTAGTGGTTTTGATTCTCTTAGTTGTAGAAGGTTCTTTTGCTGAAGTCTTTGGAAGACCTTTGGTAGTGGGAGGTTGAAGTCGGAAAATCTTCTGGGTGGCTAGTTGATGACATTGATAGAGGGTGGGTTGAAAGTTTCTGGTTGGATTTGGTTTATCTTGGCAGTTAGGGTGAATGTGCCTTGATTTTGGGTGCTGGTTTGAGTGTTTCAGCGGAAAGTATTTCTAGGTTTTTGTGTTTCCTCATCTTTTATTCTAATTCTAGCTTGGTGAAGTGCTCAAAAATTAATGTAATGGGCAAAGATTATCTGTCTTCTGAAATGGGGCAATGATCCTCTCATTATCAACTCTATCTGCTCATCCTCCGGAGGACGATTTCTCATCTTAATAGCTTTAGCTCGCTATCTTATAGCATAATCAGAGAAAGATTCACCAGACTTCTATTTCATAGTTTCTAGATCTCTACGAGTTATATCCAACTAAATGTTGTATTCATATTGCTTGATGAATTTCTAAGTCAATAGCAACTAGTCTCTCTTGATTTCATCCTGAAGGTCAAAGAACCATGCTCTTGTCCCTCTCGTAGTGATGTGAAAAAGAATCAGATAATTTGTGATTCTGTAAGCTTAGTAGTAACTATAAAGGTGGCGTATTCCCTAAAATGGACCCTCGAATCCCCAGTTCCATCAAACTTGGCAAAGTTTGGCAATTTGAAATCATCAAGAAGTGGTTCATCTTGGAATAGAGCTATATCAATGAAGCTTTTAGATTCCAGAGACCTTTTATTTTTGAAGGTGAATTCTAGCTGAGTCATCTTGTTGGCTAGTAGTTTGACCTCCTTTGCTGATTCAGGCTTGGTTAAGTCAGCAATCTTAGCAGCTTATTGTTGTGGTGTTTTAAAGGCATGGTAATACTCATCATCATCTTCAATCTATATAGGAGTATGAAGGACACCCTTTCCTCTATTTACTCATGGGTTAACAGATACAGATGCTTCATTTATTGGAGTGGTAGCACGATTTCCCTCTTGGGAGTTTCTGGTTTGAACATTGGTGGCTTTGATTTGGGCTTAGAGGATTTCTACTGTGGCACCATCAGTAAGCAATTTCTAAATTCCCTCTTTCAGCTTGTCCTTGAATTGTTAACATGAAGTATCTTCTGAATCATCCATGTTGAGATCTTGTTTACTGTGCATTAGTGAGATAGAATAAATAAATGATGAGTGATGCATGCATGAGATATGCCTGCAAAAGAATACGATTAGCATGTATGCATGACATGCTCATGCATAGTCTTATTATGATTGATGCGGATGGCTGCAAAAATGTGGTTAGTATATGTTGTCTATATGTATGTCATGTATGCATGATTATATAAAAGACTGTTAGCTTTTCTTGCATAAGGAACAAACCAATCATAAGCAAGCTCTTGCTTCCATCCTTATCGGTCCACGAGGTTATTCAGTCTCTTTCCTAGGTGGGTTTCGACTCGATAGTCAGCATGGGACTATGGTTCCACTCTCAGACTAGGCTATTTTGATTTGTATTGATGAGAATCAAGAGGTAAACTAAGGAACAATGCTCAAATGTACTTGAGGTAAGCGTATAATGTCAATGTGAGGACTAGTCATTGGGTCATAAATGGAGTCTATAGTCCTTACAAGCCCGCGTGCGTAGGGGTTATAGCCAATAAAAGCGGTCCAATTTCATGTCCCCACATTGATATTTGATACGTTTACTAAGAGGCATGAAAGTATTATTTAAGAGTTTACAATTTGATTCTTTCAACACAAATGTCTGCAATCTAGTCGAATTCCTGACCCATCTGTTTGATCTGATAAGGACAAATGGACGACGCTTATAGGTTCCATCATTGAAAGATGTCACTATTTGCCAGTTCTCACAGGCTATTTATACTGAGGTGAATGATTCTTATCATTCCTTACACATCGGGCTTATGCAAGGTAAACAAGGATCACATAGTCTAAGTGTGAGCAGTAAGTGAGAACAGACGTAATGATGTCAATCAGTGATGGACACTAAAAGTGTCATGACATTTGTGAATGTCAGGTCAAACAAACAGCATCAAGGCTAGCATGCAAAGCTTAGTGGGGTCCTACTGGAGATTTCTATTTGTTTATTTACATGGGCTGAGTTGAGGATGTAAGGCTAAGGGCTCCTTTAGTGAGAATGCCCCCCTATGACTAGGGTTACGGACTCCGATCAGTGAGTCTAGCATCTTTTAATAACTCGGGTCACCCCCTTTAAGAACTTAGGTCACAGACTCTGGTCAGATGAGTCCAACAAAACCATGAGTAAAGGCTAAAGGTGACAAATCTAAATCGGTCACCCTATGACTCGAGTGGAACCATGGTAGATCACTTTTTGTCATTGTCGGCTGATAGGGACCAAGAGTGCACGTGTGATTGTGTAGTGCAAATGCAATGGTGAAGAGCTCCATATGATTGAGTATAGTGTAATGAGTAATAGCCATTTTCAAATTTGATCTCTCTAACCAGAGTCCACAGTGGAGTTGCCACAATGAGCGACCGTTCGGTGTGGGATGATTCGGGGTCCCAGAGGTTTGGGATATTTTTTTGATTCAAGGGATATGGAAATTTTGCCGAATGGGACATCCATTCCATTTATGGGACAGGTACAAATGATTGTTCTTAGGGGGATACGAGACACTTTGTGTTTGGAGTTGCCACATGATTTTTAGAAAATGAGGAAAAGATGAAAAGGACGACATCAGGTTACTCAACGAGTATCATCCCCAATGGAGATTCTAAGCCCGGGAGATCTCATATACTTTTTGAATATTTCTCATTATAATACTCAATATATGGCTACTGCTACACCCTAGTTTTGGTAATGATGGTTGATATATATGCATTCACACAAGCACATAGATAATAACGGAAAGTATAAGGAATTTAGCGTAATTATTTGCAAGGCTTTCCTAGTAAATACATTCAAAAAAGGAAAAGAAGATTGCGAAAATGTAAATCTAGTCCTAATCTAGAAAACACCTGCAAGACAGAGGTTAACACAACTATGTGCAATTCCATCTATTCATCCATTTGAATAACATATAAGCACAATGAAGATGATTGATACATCATGAATGATTAAACAGATGTACGTAGTTCATGCTCTAGCAGGAATTAATATAAAGCATTTCTAAATGATAAGATAAATAGTAAATAATGATGATTGCATCATTGCACTGCAATATCGAAGCTTTAGCTTAGATAAGGAGCTTTCGCATTTATTAAATGCATATTGATGCAAAATGACGATTTATTACGAGCAAAAAAAAGCAGAGATTATTCAATCAGCATGTAAATTACCAGTCTCATCACACAATCATAATAATTTCTCAACTGCTAGCAACAATAAAGTAAAATGCAAAATAGTAAAATAAACATGCACAAATGATTATTTGGTCCTCAGATTTAACTAAGCTTTTTTTTGGGTTTTTGAAGCTTTAGCTTCATGAGATTTTCAAGCTTTCCTCGTCGAGAGGTTGAAAATGACGTGTGTAATGCAAATTTGTATACATTTGAAGCATGCTTTGACAAAGATGTGGTTGGGTTTGGTTCAAAAGCGGTCTAAAAAATCCTACAAAAAATGTAGAAGGTGAGCTAAAAGTGTGTGAATTGGGACTCTTAAGTCTTCAATTCGATAGTGTTTCAGTGTGTACGTTTGCTTTTGGCTCTCCTTGGCTCTTTGCTCTAAAAATGGAAGTTAGAGACCCCTATTTATAGGGAAAAATGCCTAAAAGCATGTGTGCACGCTTTTATGCTTGTGCAAGAGTACCGGGGCGCATATCATGCTTTTTTGTGTATGATCATGCCTTTGGTATGCATGATCATGTGCCTAAGGCACGTGATCATGTGCCCTTGTGCATGACCACGCGCTCTTATACTCATCACACAATTTTCCTGAGCTCCAATCACGCTGTTCTGGGGGTGCTTTTCAGCGTTCTGGGACTTTCCAAAAGCATTTTCGATGTCCATTTTGTCAAAATCAACTTCCAATTTTGTGAAGTGGAACTCTGATCTTATGAGATGAACATTGGTCTGATGAGTTGATCATTTCGAGCAATGATTATTTGAAATGAGCAACTTACCACTTCGATAATTTGCAATTCATAAAGTTGGGGTACATTTTAACGATTCAGAGGTCGATTTTGCTCTTTAAAGGCTCGGTTTAGGTTTTTCAGACTCACGGTACACTTCAGAGGCAGTGCAAATGAATAGACACTTGTCATTTTTGGAGAGATGTTCTCATCATTGGACCTTTTTAGGGACAGTCAAAATTCGATGTATTACATTATGCACAACACTAGATGTACTCAAACCGAGCCATTAATGTTTTTCCTGAACTTGTCTTAGATTCAAGAAGGAAAATTACAAAAGATTAAGAAGGGTAACTAGTGAAGTGGCTTGTCATCAAGAGAGGGAAGAATGGACTTTTTTGGAGTTTTCTATGCCTAGTTTAGAGGTTGACATGGTGACTTCTTTACAAACTCAACTTATTGCATTATTGAAGTAAATTAAAGATCTAATATCAAGAGGTAATGTTGTCTCACCTTCCTCTAGTTTACCTTGTAAGTGTTATCATATTCTTGGGCATGTAACTTATAAGTGTGGTTTTGGAAATGAACACATGTTTGGAGATAGTGTATTGGAGAATTCTAGCTATGTTGGGAACCAATTCCAACTAAGGCAACCAAACAATAATCCATTCTCAAAAACTTACAACCACGGTTGGAGAAATCACTCTAACTTCTCGTAGAGTAACACTCAAAACTCATAAGGCTTTTTAAATCAATTCTCTAAGCCACCACTACTTGGATTTTAAGCTAAATTAATTGATGATAAGTTTGTAGCCATAGAGACAAAATTTGACAAGTCCTTTAATCCTGTTACATCCAAAATGACTAAACAAGAGGAGAACCAGAAAATAATGGAAGTAAAGTTTGACCAAATTATCAAGAACTATGCATCTTCAATCCATAATATTGAAGTTCAGCTTGGTTAATTGGCAAATGTAGTTGCAACAAGAGCTCAAGGACATTTACCAAGCAATACAGAGGTCAATCCTAAAGAATAAGTGAAAGACATTTGTAGACGGCGGGGTTTAGCGCGCGCCCAAGTTTATTGCAACCGCGATACTGTTTGAGCTCAGGGATCTAGGGAACACACTAACCACTGTCACAAAGACATGGCGTGGAGATGAGGAGTCGCCAACTTCTGGATATGGAATACCAACTTCTTTTAGTCTTGTGTTCATTTAGATTTATTTTATTAATTACTATCTTATTCCCTAATTACATGCAATTTCACTAAACCCTAATTTGAACATCCATCTAACCCTAGGGCAACCAATCAATGAAAAAGCACATAACAAATGCATTCAAAGTATAATGTCCCTAAATCTAAACTATATTTCATTTTAATTTAAGTTAACTAAATCTACATATTTTAATTACAAATGAAAATGAAACTAAAAATGGGCCT
>CATIWM010171050.1:0-22347 GCA_949671775.1 Mallotus repandus
TGAATTTGATTCTGATAGAGAGCAGAGATCAAAGTTCGGATTTGCACTATGGAAAGTTTGATGTTTCAAATGGAATATTTCAAGTGGATTCGGATATTTAAACTGGATATTCCCTTATGCGCGCGCAAAATGCGTGTCTGCACTTCTTTGTTTTCAGGGATAATCACTTGATAAATCCTCAGAAATTTCAATATTTACAATTAAGTCTTATAAGTGTTTTTTTTTTAAAAAAAAATTGAGTCCTATATTAATCGATAAAAAAAATTAAGTGTTAGTTCTAAAATGTTAAAATAAATAGGAATTGTTGATGTGTTCTTTCTACCCAATTAAGTTAGTACACCTATGCAGCTGATTGGGGTATAATTTTCTACCTAAATAGTCATATTACAATATTTTCCAACTCGCCCCTCCCTTACTAAAGGAATTTTTTTTTAAAAAAATAAACTTTGGGTCTGTTGAGTTCAGCTATTTATATCAGCTGATAGTTGATAGCTAATAATTAATATATATGAACGGTTTGGTGAAATTATATTAACTATTGTTGTTAGTATATCAAATAATCATTAAGGGTATAAATTATTTTTAAATATAATTTGATAATATTTTTTCTAATTATGTAAATTATATGAAATGTATATAATAATATAGGGATAAGGTACATTTTCGCCCTTAATATATACCCTGAGGCGCACTTAAGCACCCGAACTAAATTTTGGCTCACTTAAACTGAAAATTCAAGTTTTATTGACATCTCGGGCTTCTCTTAACGCAATCTATTTCCTCTTTTTCAGTCCGTTATATGCCCAAATCGACATTTCTTGTCTTCAACCTCCATAACACTAACAATACCTTCTCTTAACAACATAACCCCCCTGTTAACCTTTGCCTTTCTTGAACCCAAAAAAAAAAAAGTTACAATAAATACAGACTCACCCGTAGCAAAGAGCAACACGAGGAATGTAATACCATATGAAACAAGACCTTCTCTTCTCATCTCATCAAAATCCTTAATGACCTCTTCACAACAACCATGCTTCATGTTATCAAACACAACTCTAGCAACATCAATATCTCCAGATTTAGAATACATATCTATAAGGCAATTGGCCACATAAAGTACATCAAAATCATATTAGTTGCGCAATACGTAAGCATACATTTGTCTACCAAACCTCAGTGTAGCTAAGCGAGCACATGCCATCAAGGCACAAGATATGGTAAAAGCATTTACCTTTATTGATCTATACTGTTTGAGCATTAAAGAGAAGAGTTCTAATCCGTCATTGGCTTCTCCATGTTGAGCATACCTACCAATCATAGCAGTCCAAGACACCACATTCCTATCCTTAAGTGCCACGGAATAAAAAATTATACGAGCCACATCCATATCTTTGCACTTCGTATGCAAGTCAATTATGGTATAAATCACCAAAAGCTCACCCCTTAGATCACTCCTTTCAAACTTCAAAATGATTTTTATAGCATAACAATGTGTCTCCTTCCAATTAATCAATGCTCCAACAGAAGCATAATGAGAAAGAAGAGACACAAGGGTAACCTCATTCATTCTCAACCTATAAACCTGCATCTGCCTGAACACATCCAATGCTTCATGGCCAAGGCCTATCTGTGCATATCCTGTAATAACAGCACTCCACGACACAACATCCAATTCAATATTTTCCTCCCTCATCTTCTCAAACAAACTAAGAGCACCATTAAGTTTACCAATCTGAGAATACCCAGTAACCGTTACATTCCACGAAACTAAATCAAATATACCTCTAGACAACATTTCATCAAACATCTAGCATGCATAATGCAATGTGACACATCGACCATACATAGCCACAACCGCATTACAAATAAAGACATTTGAACCAAACCCGGTTGAGAACACAACAGCATGGAGATAACTACTATGAAAAAATGAGGATAGTTCACCACATCCCTTGAAAACAAAAGGGAAAGTATAGTAATCAGGGGACCAATCAAGCCTTCGCATTGTATGGAAAAAAGAGAGGGAGTGGTTAAAAAGGTCGAGACCCACTGCATAACAAACCAATCAGTTTCAGGTTTGATTTTGTAAGACGAAGAGCAAATTTGTCCTCCAGTTGAAGATCATTCACCAACAAGCCATTGTATAAAGAGAGATTAGAGGAGGTACTATTTTGTGTTATGGAGGTTGAAGACAAGAAATGTCATTTTTGGGCATATAAGAGACTAAAGAAGAGGAAATAGACTGTCGTTAAGAGAAGGGCCAATATGTCAATAAAACTTGAATTTTCAGTTTAAATGAGCCAAAATTTAGTTCAAGTGCTCAAGTGGACCTTAGGCTATACATTAAGGGTGAAAATATACCTTATCCCTATAATAACTAATCATTTTTACTTTATTTATTATTAAAATTATTAATAAAAACTATTTAAAAATTAATATTAAAATGTAAATCTTTTTAATATAATTTTAAAAATATATATTATAGATATAAATATTATAATTATTTAATTGCTAGCTATAATTTAAAATTAATATTAATTTTATTATAAATTATAAAAATCAATTATATGCATTTAATTTAAAAATAAGGTAGTTATTATTAATTATTTTTAATAAGGATAATATAGTCCAAATACAAAATAAATTTAAATCAGCTATTAGCTAATGGAAAAAACTCCAAAATGAGGCTAATAAAATCCTTAACTGTTTTGAGTACAAATAGCTATCAACTACAGAATTTAGAACTTCACCAAACACTTAAAATATAGCTGATTAAGAAAAAAAACCTTTGTCATCTACCTAGATAAGCTAATCCAAACACCCCCTTCATATTCTTTCTCCCTCTTCCACAACCACCTCTAAAATCACCACCATAATTATATTTCACTGAAGATTTCACTTCAGAACCTTTAGTGGTAGGCGAAAACCAACCAGCAATAAAAAAACAATCTTCCAAGTAAAATCAATACTAAAATCTAAATAAAAAAAAGGTGAATTACATTTAACTCCTTGAGGTTAGACCTAATTAACATTTCAGGATCTCCTGTTTCAAAATCAAATATTAACCTCCCTAAAGTTTTATACACCAACACTTAAAAACTTTTGTTAATTTTTTTTTTGCAAAAAAATGACTATTATGCCATTGTTTTAACATGTCTTCTCTAACCCCATTACATATAATCCCTAGCATTTACCCTAAAGTTTATGTTTGAATAACAATGATGAAATTACTTTTAAAATATACATTTATAAATTTTTTTTGTTTATAAAAATTATTTTTTAATATTTCTTAAAAATTTTAAAAAGAAGTTAAAAATAATTTTTATAGATCTTAAAATTTTAAAAATTTACAATCAATCCATATACATTTAATTAAAAAAATTTATACAAAAAATTTATTTTAAAAATTAAAAATTAAAAATTTTTAGATCTATAAAAATTACAAATAATTAATAATTAATAATTTTTACATCTACAGATAAAATTTTAACTTTTTAAAAATTTTTAAAAATATAAAAATTAGAGAAAGGTAAATGCTAAGGATTATATGTAATAAGGTTAGAGAAGACACATGTCAAAAAAAATGGCATTACGGTCATTTTTTGCAAAAAAGCTAATAAAAGACCTTAAGTGTTGGTATATAAAACTTTAGGGAGGTGGACATTCGATTTTGAAACTTGGGATCCTGAAATGTTAATTAGGCCTAATCTTAAGGAGATAAAAGTAATTTTCTCTAAAAAAAGTCTTCAAAATCTCCAAAATTCAAATATTACTCCTCTTTTAAATCAACTCAATTCTCTAACTTAATCTCTTCAATCCCTTTTATATCCTTCTCTCATCTTCCTATTTCTCACCTTTTCACCCACAAAATTTGTTTCCCTCATTATTTTCTCCTCTCAAACCTTCACCCCTAATACCTCCATCTCATTTTTTTACTGACATTGTTTTTCCCAAATCTTTCATCCCTCATTAGAGATTTTGAATTCAAGAAGTAGTATGTACTTGGCTGCTTCTCATTAGGTAAGACTCGTTAGAGGCTCACAACATCCTAATTTTGATATGACAATTTATACACACACATCAACAATAAGCAAATCAGGAGTAAAGAAAAAAATTGATTACACTTATTACATGACTTTCCTAGTAAATACATACGACAAAGAAAAGTACGAAAAAATAAATCTAGTACTAGATTTAATAAAGACCTACAAAAGAGAGGTTAACACAACTGTATGCACTCCAACATTCATAATTGACAGAATCGGTAGGAAATGATAACACAATTTCGAATCAAGAGAAACACATAAAGCATTGCAAGTTATGATAGTATTGTAGATGAATGATGAGAATATTATGAATGATACAATCATTGTAGTGAAAGAGAATAAGACAAAATTGACATGAAATAGATGAAGTTGTGATTATGAGTTTTATTTCTCATCACGGGACCCACAACTGATATTCTTAACATGAAAAAGTTATGATTTTTATAATGGTTAATCTAAATTCATAGCTGAATCAACCGTGTATTGAAAGTTATAATATTTGTAAAAATTGATAAAAATCATTAATTTTGTGCAACTATTATAACCTCAGTGCATGATTAACATAGGTTCAAATTCGGCACAAATTAATGATTTTAAATTGTGATGAATGTAAATCCAATGCAAAAGATCATTTTTGTGTAAAGTTATGAAAAATGCAATTATGACATGAAAATGATGAGTTTAGATTTGAAAAATGTAATTTTTATGACGAAGGTGTTGAAAATCTAGAAAATTATATTTTATAGTATGAACAATTTTTTGCTAAAAATGCTGAATTTATAGAAAACAATGCAAAACGCATATTTGATATTCAAAAATGCAATTTTTACTACAAAAATGAAAGCGTGAGTGAAATTGAAATTTAGAACTAAAAAATGCAAAATGACATCATTCACAGAATACGATAAGAATTAAATCAATTAGCAAGAAAAAGGGTCAAACTTCACCACACAAATCACGACAAATATTCCAAAGTAGCAGGTGAACGGAAATAAAATAAAAAAGAAGAAAATATGAAAATAAGATAAAATTCAGTTTGTAAATAAAAGTAAACATGCAAAGCGATGCTTTTTTGGTCCTCAACTTGTAACTAAGCTTGATTAGAAAATAGAAACAGTGATTATTTCATAAATGGTTATATGAAGCCATCCTTTTTCGGATGTATGAAATGATGCGAAAATGTAGATTATTTCTTTGAAGTATGTTTTGACAAAGATAATAGTCAGGTTTGGTTTGCGAATCGGTCCAAAAAATCCTAAAAAAAAATAAGGAAATTGTTTAAAAGTTTCTAAAAGGGTTTCCAAAATCTTCAGTCTGATAGAGTTATGATATAGTATTTAAAAGTTTCAAAGGCCGCTATGATTGCCCTTATTAAGAGGTGAATGGATTCCATGCACACCTTCCATTTGCCCTTTAAGGAGATGACCATTATTCCTTTGGACTTTGTTGCCATTACTAGCTTAAGTTTCTTTAAGCCTTATATTCCTATTGTTGTGGCCCTTTATTACCCTTCATCTGTATGCTACTAACATATATGTTTAGACCCGAATTTAATTTTAGGTCAAATTATAAAGCCCATTGATTATTCACTAATTATTGACCCAATTTTGATTAATTAAAATTTTTGAGACCTAAGAATGAGTAAAAGTTTAGCCAATACCAGTGTAACTTAATGGAAAAGATAGAAGATTCTAGAGATAAAGATGGAAACTAATTATTGAGAATTGCCTTTGGAAAGTGGATTATGTACTAGAGTTACGAAAATTTAATTCTCCAAAATGGATGACCATTTGAGTTGAAAAATTACTTAGAGAACTGAGATTTAGTGATTATAAATGGAGACAACACAAACAACTCAAGCACAAGTAATCAACACAATCAATCATAAATCATCAACAGACAACCAATCATCACAAACAATCATTATTAATACTCTATTTTTTTTTTCTTTTAGCTATTTTAATACTTAAGCTTGTAGTCAATTTCATTAGTGCAAAATTTCTCTTTTCATTTTTCAGCAAAATTTCTTGTAAATAATCAATTTTTTATTGTCACCAATAATTAAGTAAAATTACATTTTATCTATGTGTTGAGTGTTTATATTCAAGTCTATTAATATTGCAATATTCAAGCTCAAATTCAAGCAATGGAAAATCAAGTTGCCATATTTGCAAGTCTGCAGACCTATTATGAGTGATGATAATGTTAAAATTAAAGATCGAATTTTTTGACAAAATTGGAAAATCAATTTTGGTCAACCTTGATAGAAATCTTCATTTCTAATGGTCACAAGCAAATCCTAATCATCGGAGAAATTTTTTGAGCACAATTATGAAAATCCAAATTTTAGAGAACCTAAAACAGGCAAAAACTTTCATCACTAGTGTCATCACTGGAGGTCATGAAAAGCAGGAAGTTTTTTGAAGCTGTTTCTCAGCACCCAGATCGTCATGACTGATGATGAATTTTTCACAATCATGACATACGCGCTGGGAACTTTTTCTTTGGTGGTTCAAATGGCTCTATTTGCATTAAATGCACCTCCAACAACTAGTTTTCTCTATGAGGATATAAATACAACTCTGATTTGAGCTAGAGGGAAGGAATGAAGTTGAGCAAACACACTTAGAGCCATCTTTGAGCATTTAATCTTCATTTAATCCTCAACCACCCAAGTTCTTCATCTTTAATTCTTGTAATTTTCATCTATCTCAAGAGTATTCTTGAGTGTGGGTTGGTGAGTGTTTAATACCATCATTTGATAGCTCAATAGTGAGATTGAGAGAGTTAAGATTGGGATTTAAACACTTGTAAGCTAAGAGGATTATTCTTAGCATTTGAGTTTGAGTGTGAGCCATTAAAAACACTTGGGTTAGAGTGTGAGCCTTGTGAAAACACTTAGATTGGAGTGTGAGCCTTGGAAAATATTTGGGTAGCTTTGATTTAAGCTTGTAAGGGTTTGATCTACACCTTGACGTAGATTGATAGTGGATTGAAATTCTTAACTTGTGATTGAGGAGAAGACATAGGCTTAGAGGGCCGAACCTCTATAATTCCTTGTGTTTTTCTTGCTCATTTTTCTCATTTTATTATGCTCTAATTCTGTCTTTAGTTTGCTCTTGGTTGAAAAATCAAAATTCCCATATTGCTCAAAAAGCCAATTCAACCTCCTCTCCCCCCCCCCCCCCCCCCTCTTGGCACTTGTGGAATTACATTTCTCTTTGTCAACAATCATATAAATTTACAAAATATTTTTGGAATCCAAATGAATTATAGTAAAGGAATTTGGGATCCCGTAAAATCATCTGAAAGAAGTCAGGATTTACTTTGAGGGGATATTCCTCTGGCACGTTCGCACAAATTCACCAATAATCTTTTGGCATGGACCAAAAATTAGAGCAACAATTTTAGCACGCTAGGTGGGACATGTTTCAATAAGATTTCACGATTACAAAGTGAAAAAGAAATTTTTGAAGTTGGTTACTGGACCAACGATTTGCTTGTAAAAATAGGTGGTCTATGGAAACAAATTAATTAAGGCTTGGTGCCTTAGGATTACTCTTGGATCGGGGCACCTTCTAGCTATTCAAGCCAAAATTTGAAGATCACTGATACCACTGTTAATAAAGTCATTAATGCTCTCACAGAAGGAATGAAGCAAATGCAACACATCAAGAATTCTTTCCAAGACTATACAGCAAGTAAATAATGCTATATAAGAAATGAATAGTTTATTTACTGAAATGAATGAGAAACTTTCCAAATTGAGAATTTAGAATTTTCAACCAAAAGTGGAGATTCAACATCAAGAGAAATATGGATGCTCATATACTACTAACCAAATTCTAAAGGAGTTTAGATTCATGATGATGACAATAGGTCAAATACAAGTCCACGACCTAAGGTTTATTACTTGGAGGTTATTCAGTAAGAAAGAAGCCCTGGGGGCAATATTTCTCTTGAGGAACAACCAATTCCCTAGGGTGAAGAACTAATTCCCCACGGACCAGAGCAAAGTATAGGAGGTAACATATCACCTGAGGAATAATAAATTTCTCAAGGACATACTCTAGTTCCTCAAGGTGAAATGTTGACGCATCAAGCCATTTGCCTTTTCCTCAAACCCCTAATGGTAGAAGAAGGGACAGAGGAAAATTAACTTTCCTCGATTGCATCAATCAATTTTGTCAATATAGATTCAAGAACATTGGTGAATCTAAATAAGAAAATAGAGAAAAAGGAGGTGGTTCAGCCTTCCAACATGAATCTAAACATGTTTAGAAGTTATTAGAGGCCAGTTCCTCACAAAATTTTTTTAGCACCAAACAATAAGGAACATGCTCCAAATTCATTCCAAAACAACCATAAAATCATGCCAAGGAAAGATGAAAAGCCTGCACCAAAATTCAACAATGAATTTATGGTGCCACAATCTATTCCACCAAATAAGCAGTGGTGTAAAGTGGAAAATAAAAAAAAATTTCCAGCCATTAACTTGTACTTTGAAGAGAATATTGCAAAGACAAAAAGCAGCTAAGAAAATACAAAAGGAACGGGAGGTCCAACCTCATACTAAGGACAAATTTATGCCTAAAACTACAGAGGATCCACTTTCTAATAAAAAAAAAGTCCATAATGCAAAAAGTTGAGGAAGATGTCATTAAGATTCAGAACACTTGGAGGGAAACTTTCCCAAGAGAAACATTCTTTATTGGCATAACAATTCATCAAGAAAGGTAATTAATACAATATTAGTGTTACCAATTAAAATTATTAAGGATAATAAAAGGTCTCTTAATGCCTCCTTTATGTTGGATTTACCTTTAATACTAAGTTTTAAGGACGGACTATTTTGCATTGGAATTTAAAAATATTTCCTACTATGTGGGAAAGTGAAAACTAAATAAAAATAAGTTGCTGGCCTCTCGCCAAGAATTTTCCACTCAGTGGTAATATTTTACTTTTTTGGGTTTTAAAAATTGGCTTGACAGCCATTGTCTTAAATAAATAAAGTTTGAATTTTGTAAGTTTTGGTGTGTTTCTCTTTAATATTATTTTCTTTGGCATGTTTCTTTAGTGTGTGAATAAATACCGTGAATGGTGATGAATTGATGAAATTTCAGCAGCATAATGGGTAGAAATTGGATATTTTTATTTCATAAAGTAATGCATGGCTGTGTGTATATGTGTGGTGTGATCAGTGGTGCAAAAAGTTAGAGAATCTGGTTAATGGAAAAGAGAAAGGCAAATACAAAGCAAATCCCCACAAGAAAGTGGATTCATCTTCACTATGAAAAAAGAACCAAAGAAATATCAAGAAAAACTGCAAAGCATGATAACCCCAGAAGTAAATGGAAGTGAAAATGCAAGTCCATAAAATAATACATGGCAAATAAAGTAGTGATATAATAATTCCCCAGGCAAGAAAGTAGCAAAATAAATGGGCCAAATAAATAATTAATTTGGCTAAAAAAGTTGCCTTAGAAATATAATTTACCATATTTTGATAATTTATTGCTAAAATAAATAAATTTGTTTTATGGAGATAAACATATGCATGGATAGAACTATTGTGGTTTTGTAAACCACATGTTAATTTGCTTTGTCTGTACTATAATGGAGTGTTGCACCAAGTTTCACCGAGTTATAAATATTGAAACATGCAGAATATGCGTAGAAAATAAATAAGGCTCCTTTTTCCCTAAGAGAATTAATTTGTAAAGATGGATAAATGTGACCATCTAAAGGAACACTTTATTCGGTTTAATAAAAGCATAATAAAAGGAATAAATTCCACAAGAGAAGGAATTTTTTGGCAAAATTTTGCTAAAATAAACATAAAAAAAGTGTTTCAAAGAACAACAGTAATGTGCTTTGGTCCATCTCTCCAGAGCAAGGAAGGCCAATTTTCTAAATGAAGATGCAAGCTAAGGATGGGTGTTAACATGGTTATTTTGGCCCAATGGGCTAAAATAGTTCTTGCCTCAGAATTAAGCTATGACGAAAATTCATGGTAAAGTTTTGTCATTTACCTAAGAGTTTAAATTAGATTTTAGGCCAAGAGAAACCCATTTTATCTTGGCCAAATCCTGTTGAGGATGCAAATTTGAAAACTAAAAAGGTAAATTTTGATAGAATATTGTGCAAGTATTAAGCTTGGTGATATGCACTTTTGAGGGCCTAAATGAACAATAAAAGCCTTAAGGCCTTGAGAAATAAATAATTATCCAAGTTTTGAACTAAGAGCATGAAATTATGCTAAGAAATTGCAACAGTTTAGCCATGATGCACAAAATTGGCTTGTGAAAATAATGCTTAACTTAAGTTCATGGAAATTTTGCTAGAAATATTTTTAATTTTTGGCAACAAAGCAACATCATGAGCCATGAAAATAATAGCTAGGCTTGGCATAAAGGAAATTTAGCACCATGAAAATTCATCAAAAAGATCAAGATGGAGATAAATTTTGGTAAAAAAATTGCCGAAAACAAAAGCAATAATTAATTGTCTAAAGCAAAATGTGTATTTTTTTTATTTTGGCTCAAGAGGCCAAAATTACATCTAGACTAGAAAATTTTTGTTTCTTAAGCAAAAAAATAATATTTTCTTTCCACCACCATTTTGGCATTTTTTGCTAAAACAAAATTCAAAGAGGCTTAATTCCACTTAACATATGCACAAGGATTTTGCAAATTATCTTGGTGAAAGTCGGAAAATTCCCTTATATTTCAGTTAAAATTTAAAATAGCTCCTAAAGAACCAAGTTTGATTGAACTAACATGATTAAATATCTTGGCTAGAACATAAGCCTTGAGAAAAAATATGGTTATCCCTATACAAAATTAATAAAATTCAAAAGCATTCAATATTGAAAGAAAACTCAAGACACTTATGTGTGATATGAATTTTATTAAATTGTGAAGAGCATGCATATTTGCTTTCGAGACTATTAAATTGTGGATTCTAAAATAACAATTGGCCAAGTTGGGCTAACTTAAAATTTTGACTAAAGAGGGCAAAATATGGCCATTTTCTTCAAGTTCACCCAAGAATGATCAAAACAAAGCATCAAATTGGTCATGAATAAATTCTTGTTTTGACAAAACAAAAGACATGCCTCATGTTCAAGGTCACAAGTTGCCAAAATTTAAACCATTAAATCATGGTTTTAAAAGCCAAGATAAACTGCAAGAAAATTTGAAATTTTGGCTAAGAGGAGCTAGTGCATTAAAATGCCAATTAAAACTTTCAAATTTAATCTTTTTGGCTCAAGCATTAGCATCAAGCACAAAATCCCCAATACAAGTTGTATTGTATCAAGAACGAAGTACAATATTCTAAAACAATAATTTGGCATTCACAAGAATAGAAAAGTTGAGGGTTTAAATACAAAAATTTTTGGCTAAAGAGCAAGCTAATATATCTAAAATGCCAATCAAAATTCTTGGAATAAAGATGATAGAGCATTCAATTTTTTCAGTTAAACAATAAATAAAATTTTTGGGACAAAGACTGAAAATTAATCCAATTTTTCGGTTAAACAATAATTGGCCATCAAATGCACAAATAAAATTTGCATCTTCCCCAAAAGAAGAATACAAAAACTCTGCCTTCAAAAAATTATCAATACAATACAGTGAAGTTCAAGCCATGAAAATTGCCAATCATACAAGTTCACAATAATCTCAAAATTAAAACTCAAAAGAACAAACCCAATCAAAATTGAACAAAGAAAATAAAAAATTACCTTGCTTATCTCTCCTAAAATAGTTTTGAGTTTAGACTGTGAAGAATTGCTCTAGGGAAGTGATTAAAAATTACTTAGACGGACTACAAAAATTGCAAACTTGTGAAAAGAACTAGCTCTGGCCGAAGGACACTTGCTTGCTGTTGGTCAACGATGGGGAGAAGTCATGCTTTGGGGCATTGTCATGATGTTGCTTGGAGCCGGCGTCAAGCGAGGCAGTACCCTCACATGATGGAGCAGCCTAGGGCGAAGTTGCTTGCTCGCTATTAGGAGCGCGTGCAATAAAGCCCGGGGTGAAGTCAACGGCTCGGTAATGACGGCTTGCGGTGGAGAGCCGATAAAGGCTTGGGCAGTGGCTTGGGTGATTTTGACAAAAAGAGCGTGGTGATGAAGAGAAAAAAAAAAAGGAGAAAGTGAAGTGATTTGTAAAAAAAAATTTATTGTCTTGCCTCAATTTGGATATCTTAGAGATTATGAAGAAAAATTGATATAAGTGTTGTGATTTATGCTTTTGGGTAATCAACAATTGATTGAAATTTGGGGGTGGAAGAAGATTTTGAGAACTTATGAGCTTTTGATGTTCAAAAAAAAAAAAAGAGTTGTAGAGATTTTTTTTTTTTCTTACCTTAAGCTCTTGAAATCTTCAAAAATGAGAGAAATGGATGTAGGTCTTGTGATTTCTAGAGGATTCAAGTAATGACCAAAGTGAATTTTATGAAAATTTGAAATTTAAAAGAGCAATTTATAGGCAATTTGAAAAAGAGCTTGAAGAAGTGTAGAAAATTACTACTTTGAGGAAGAAGATGACAATGATAGTTAATTTCTTTATAAATTGGAGAAATCAACTTGTGTGTTGTGATTTTTTGAAAGACAAGGCTCTGGGTAAAGTGAATTTGTGAAGGAATTAAAATTTAGAAGAGGAATTTGTTGGTAATTTGGAAGAGAAAAGAGAGGGATTTTTTGTGTAGAGATTTTTTTTTTTTTTAAAAAGAGAGATGGAAAAAAAAAAACAAGCCTTGTTTTGGGTACATATATCCATATACTTAGTTGTGGGCTTGACCCAAACTAATTATATGCAAGGGGCATTATTTGGACCCGAATATAATTTTAGGTTAAATTATAAAGCATGTTGATTATTCATTAATTGTTGACCCAATCTGATTAATTTAAATTTTTGAGATCCAAGAATGAGTAAAAGTCTAGACCATACCAGTGTAACTTAATGGCAAAGATAGAAGATTCTAGAGATAGAGTTAGATACTAACCGTTGAGAATTGCCTTGGGGAAGTGGATTATGTACTGGAGTTACAAAAAATTGATTCTCCAAAACGGTTGACCTTTTGAGCTGAAAATTTATTGGAGAGGTGAAATTTAGTGATTATAAATGGAGACAACACGAACAACTCTAGCACAAGCAATCAACATAATCAATCATAAATCATCAACAGACAACTAATCATCACATATAATCATTATCAGTAAATCATTAGCAACACTATGTTTTTTTCTTTTAGCTATTTCAATACTTAAGCTTGTAGTCAATTTCATTAGTGCAAAAATTATCTTTTCATTTTTCAGAAATCAACAATCATTTAAATTTACAAAGTCTTGTTGGAATCCAAATGAATCATACCAACCCATAAAATCATTTGAAATAATTTAGGATTTACTTTGAGGAGATATGCCTCTGGCACGCTCGTGCAAATTCACCAATAATCTCTTGGCACAGACTAAAAATTAAAGCAATAATATGTGCCATGGAGCTATTCGGATGCCCCTTGAGTTTGAACAGTGGGTGTGGATCTCTCACCTACTACACTGAGCTTGACCCTTTTGTTTAAGAGGTGTATGATTCTAGTGAGGTTTATGTCTAGCAATTGGCTCATTGCTTCTTGTTCTACTTACTAAATGTTGTCATCTTTCTAAACTTATCTAGTATTAGTCCCTTATGGTTATTGCCCATGTTGAGGTATTTAGATAAGCTCCCTAAGTATAACAGGGGTACTATTGCATTTTCTTATCTATATCAGGGCTTGAATGTTGCCAGCAGAGATACTTCGAGGATCTGTGGTTGCCTGATGATTATTGATGTAAGTGGCAATTTTTCTTAGTTTTTTGGTTATTACAACTAGATTATTTTGATTGCTGATGCATCACTTTCCAGATTTAGGCTTATGAGTTTGGGGTTTGTCCCATTCCACTAACAATCATTAGACCGAGGGTGGATCGAGAAGACCAAGGCTTAATTAAGAGTCCTATGGAGGCCATAAGGTTTTGAGCAGTTTGACTTTTGATCACGTTTTGCCTTAATTTCCTCCATCACTCCCTTATGTTGTTGTGAGTTCATACTAATTTTTTTTTGTTTATTTTATAGGTCTGACCCAGTTGGTGGTTGGTGGACAAGGGCTCTTAGTCCCATAAGATGATTGATGCTTAGAGATTGACTGTTTTGGTATGTTATTGACTGGTCCCACTAATTGTGCTTGGTATTTGGGCAATCATGGTTACTATTGATAGGATGGACCTTGTTTGAGAAGAGTTTCTTTTTCTCCTTCTAGTGATATATACTAGAGGTGTGAGCTTGATGATGCTCCTTTAGCTATTGCTGAGGTATGAGAGCCTGTTGAGACCTTTTTGGAGCCTCCTGGCTATTCTTATTGAGATCTTGATCCCTTAGTTGCTTGATGTTAACACTAGTGGTATTGGACCTTCCATCTATAAGGTTCATTTGTTCTCTTGGTGTGAGCACTGACCCTTCATAATCCTCCCAAGGTCCGATTACTTCTCAGGTTTCCTCTTACCAGTCGGTATATTATTATTCGTGCTTTCTTTTAATCCTTTCTTTAAGACAGCCAAATGTAGCTTCATTATTAATAAACTAAAAAAATGAGTTTAGAGATTTATCTGTGCTTTATTTATTATTGTAGCATTAGAGGTCTGATAAGTGCTAAAAATACTAGATTTTGAGCATTAATTAGTTGTATTTCATTGTATAGATATGAGTTTTTATCAATTAATAGCATGATTTAGGATCATTTGCATTAGAGTTAAATTAGTTAGTTGTTATTGTCACTTTATGCATTTTAGTTAGTTTTATACTTTTTACAGTGCTTTTGAGTTGATTTTATAGCTTCCATCTTTTTAGAGCTTGTTTTGGGTGCTAGAAATTGAGTTTGAAAGCTAGGAGCTCATTATGTCGAAGAAAGGGCAAGAAACAAAAGCAAAATGAGGAAAATATGAGATGGTGCGGTTGTTTCTATGCCTAATTTTCAAACAAAGCACATGTAGAGTTTAAAGGCAGATACGGTTGTGTCACCTAGACACATAGACGTGCCTAATTGCACTCTAGAAAACGAGGAGCAGGTCACACGACTACGTGCATTTAATGCACAGTCATGTGTGCATAGACTGCTTTTTTGGAAAGTTAATTTTTAGGGTTTTTTATGAAAAAATATTTGAAGGGAAGTAAATTTTTCCTAAAGAAAAGTGGAGGAGGCTTTTGTTTTTGAAATAATTATACTTTTCTTATTACAATAATTACTTTCTTTTCAATTTTAATAAAAATATTCTAGAACTCTACTCAATCAAATGTTGGATTGAAGAACAAGGTCTAAAGATCAAGAACATCATTCACCAAGTGGAATAAAAGGGTTTTCCTTTTATTATTCTTCTTAATTTTTAATTGCATTTAATCATGAATATGTTTGGATTCTTCATCTTTTGTTTTTCTTTTCTAATTTCTATTAGTAACTAAGTAGGTTAGTTAGGGTTTTATAAACCCAGCTCAACATGAATTTAAATAGGTTGAATTCTCAATAAAAGAATATTTATTTCATGAGAGTTATTGGACTTAATGGTTTTCATTAGCTTGATCACCCTCTGACTTGAACTAGACACTAGAGTTAGACTGAGAGATTGATTCTAATAAAAAAAAAGCAATAACAATATATTAATTTAAATTAACTTAGTCGAGAGACACTTTAATATTAATATTTCTTGGAAGATTGCTTTAATAAATTGATTATGATATATCAATCATACTAGTGAAAGCTAGAGAATCGGGTAATTATCATAATTGGTTAATTGTAAGCGTACTTTAGAGAAACATCATAATTCTTAAAATTCTTCGAAATGAAATAATATTCACAATAGAAAGGAAGTTAACACCATCTTTAAAAAAATTGAGCCAGGAGAAATAAAACCTTAACGTCTTTAATTCTATAGATTTCGTGATAAAATTTTTAGTGTTTTAGGTTAAATTTACTTTATTTTTCACTCATTGAAATTTTTACTAATCTAAACAATGAACATATTAAAAGCAGTTCAATAATTGACTCTATCTCTGTGGAACGATATCTTTTATTACTCCTTGTACGATTATGTGCACTTGCATATTGTAGCACATCAAGGTTGAATCGCAAGAGGTTTTATTTGACTTCTTGTGCTGTTAAAGAAGAAAGAGATCACGCTAAGGCTGATGAGGCTTCTTATGCTAGCGGGATCGCTTTAGGTGATGCAGTATTTGGGAAATTCATTAATCCCATTGTTCTTATGCTTAGTGGTTTGTCAATCATTAAGGATGTGGTTAATTATTCTCTTTCTACGCTTAACATGTCTCAAGTGGCTTTTATCCCACCAAACACTACTCATGTTGGCTTTACCATATATCTTTTCTTTGTTCTTTTTCTTTATTTTGTTGTTTATTCATCCATGACTTATTTTTTGTCTTCCTTTATAGGTCCTTTGATCGATCGTAGAGACCTGGTATCCCAGCGTTGCTAGTGCATAACATTATTTACTTTAGTTTACTAGCACTCAGTATGTATGGCTTCTTTCCCTTTTCTTATTTTCTATACCTATTATGCAAATGTATATGTGTGTATGTATGTATAATAATACTATTTATTTGATGTAGTCTAATCATGCGAGAGCTAGCCAACTTTGGGAGATGCATGAGAAGTCACTGCATGAGCGTATAAAGCATCTGGAAGAAGAGGTAGCTAGGCTCTGTATAGGAGGTGGTGATATGGCTGAGTAATTAGATGAGGGAGATGACTAAGGTAATGTAATATTCGCATATAACAGCAACCATGACCGAAGTGATTAGGTTGAAGAGGCTAGGTCTAGGCTTTCGATTGTAGTTATTGTATCATTTTTCCCAAGACATCAGACTCTAAGTAATGTACTGATACTTGTGTCAAGGGTTGCATCTGTACTTGTGATTATTGTTATTGTATGAGTGCACCATTTCATTTTATTTCATTTTTATATTTTATTTTCCCTCTTTTGTTTAGGTGGTCTCCTTTTAGAGATTTCTGCACTTAGCTAGGCTCTTTTTTTTTTACCTCTCATTTTTCTTTTATTTTTCCCTTTTTTTTGCCTAGGTGGTCTCTTTTTGGAGATTTTTGCACCTAGCTGGGCTCTCATGTGATTTTGGACCTCACTTCGACTATAAGGCCTATTGTAGTGGTTTAAAAATTGCATATCATATCAACGATGAAAGAAAGACAAATACATATAATAAAAGTAATTAAATGCAAACTTTATTTAACATATTTTGATGTGCTTAAGCAGTTAGTAATACTGCATAACATCTTGGCAAATTCATTTGCAAATCAAACAACATTAACATATTCATTGGAACATTTAAAAGTGGCACAGTTACATTGTGTATATTTTAACTTACAGTACCCATGTCCTTAGATAGCCTTTTTAGATTTTCTAACTAAACAATTTTTTGCCCGCATCCCTAACTTTTGCCTAGGCTACCGTTTTTAGGTTTTTGACTTAGCAAGGATTTGATTTTTTAGACATAGTATTTTTTCAGGTGATTAGCATTGGTTGGTTCTGAAAATTTTTTCCCCTCTAAATCCATGAACTCTACTATGCCTTTTAATAAGACGACTTTAACCAAACATGGGCCTTCCCAATTAGGTTTGAATTTGCCTCTTGGATCTAGGATGTTCTATTTTGACTGCTTGAGTACCCAATCTCCCACTTTGATACTCTTATCTTTAACTCTCTTGTTGAAAGCTTTGGCTATTTGTTCTTGATATAGTTTTGTGTTATATAGTACTTTTATCCTCTGACTGTCTAAAAGAGTTAGCTGCATATGTCTATATTCAACCCACTATGCTTCGGGCAAATTCGATTAAGTTACTATGTGGAGGGACCTCATTTCAATCTCTACTAGGAGTACTGTTTTTGAGCCATATACCAATGAGAAAGGGGTGGCCCTAGTCGATGTTCTAATTGTTGTGCAATAACCCTATAAGGCAAAAGGTAGTTTGTCGACCCAATCTTGGTGTGTCTTAGACATTTTTACTAAGATCTTCTTGATCCTTTTATTTGTAGCTTCCATGGCACCATTAGTTTGTGGTCTGTATAGTGATGACTTATGGTGTTCATCCAAAAGAGTCCCTGTCTTATTATTTTCTTTGCCAACATTGCTCCATTCATGTATGGATCGCAGAAACCCTGATATGCCTCTTCCATCGCTCTCCTTATGCACCTCTTCCATCGCTCTTCTTACTTCTGCTTCATCTAAACACCCAAGTTGTATTCCATTCGAAGTTCATTTATATAATATATCCTAATGTAATATGAATTTTGAAGCCAGTTGTCAAATAATTGCTTTGTCTTTTTTATTAGCTCCCTTACTATATACCCACTCAGTCAAACACTTTTGGATGTTGAAGTACCAGGACTTCTCGTCTACCCTCATTTCTGTTACTTTAAGATATCTGTGACATGATTGTCCTGATGTTGTCAGTATTAGGGATTTCATAGGCATTTTGGTCATACCTTCCTACACCGACACCGGGAAAGCTAAAGCGCTTACCTTTATGGCTTCTTAGTAAGTGAATGAACTTGCGTCTTTTAAAAGATTGACACAATTGATGAAGATGATCTAAGTATGGCTTCAAATTCTATTCTTTTAGTTTCTATTCTTCTATGGTCTGATTGATTACCAATATAGATATTCCTAGTATCTCAACTTGTGGCATGTCTAGAGCTATCAGTTCTTCCACTCCTATTATGCATGCTTCATATTATACTTCATTATTCGTGTCCTTGAATGTTAGTTTTTTGTTGATAAGCACCACTTCTCCTTCAGGTGTCTTCAAAATCACCTTAATTCCTAAACTAAATTGGTTGACTGCTCTATTAAAATACATATACCATCCCTGTATCTCGATGGCTAGGCTAACGTCATCAAGAAATTTGACTCGACTTCTTCGATATCGAAAATTGGATTTAAGGCCAAAACTTAGTGACTGCTCTTTTTTTCATAGTTTTCTTGGTTACGTATTCCATATTGAATTCAATTAACAACATTATCCATTTGGCTAACTTCCCCACTAGGGAAGGAGCTTTGTATAGGTACTTCAATGGATCCATCTTGGGGAGCTTAGATTTTATAAGATCAAAAGTATTGTCTCAACTTCTTCATTGCTCATACCATTGCTAAATATATATGTTCAACCTGGCTATATTGCACTTCATATGGCAACATTTTCTTGCTTAGATTAAAAATTGCATGTTCTATTCTAGCTTAACCTTCTTAAGCTAACATTATGTCGATTGTGTTCCCTTCAATTGCTAGATGCAAAACCAGCAATGTTTCTGGTGTGGGTTACTTTAATACTAGTGGATCGGCCAAGTATTCTCTTGTTTTGTCAAAAACTATTTAATATTGCTTGTTCTAATCGACTACTTGATTCTTTCTGAGCAACTTGAAGATTAGTTCACACAATGTTGTTAGTTTGGAGACGAATCTACTGAGGAATCATAACTTGCCAAAGAAACCCCTAATTTCCTTTTCTATCCTTGGAACCGGCATTTCTCGGATTGCTTTTATTTTGTCTGGATCTATCTCGACTCCCTTTTGATTGATCAGGTACCCTAATATTTTGCCAGAGGTAACTCTAAACATGCACTACTTTGAGTTAAGCCTCAAGTTTATTTCTCAACCCTTTGCATGAATTTTTTGACTGTCGTTGGGTGTGCTTCTTTTGTTTCTGACTTTACCATCATATCATTTACATACACTTCCACTTCTTTGTGTATCATATCGAGGAACATGTTTGTTGCCATTCTTTTGTGAGTTGCCACAGTGTTTTTTTATACCAAACAACATTAATTGATAACAGTATGTCCCCTACTTTATTATGAAGGCGTTTTATGCTTTATTGATGATAGCCATTAAGATAAGATTATACCCAAAGGACCCATCCATGAAGGAATACATTACACAAGTAGCAGCGTTGTCAATCAGCACATCTATATGAGATAGAGGAAAGTTGTCTTTTAGACATGTTTTATTGAGGTCCTTATAATCAATGCACACCCTTACACGTCCATCTTTTTTTTAAAACTAGCACCTCATTAGCTAACTATTCAGGATAATAAACCAATTCTAATAACTTGGCTTTGATCTACTTTGCTATGTCTTCTTTTATCAATTGGGCCCATTCTGGTCTCAGTCGTCTCAATCTCTACTTTACTGGTTTGCATGTTTCTTTCGTCATTATGTAATGTTTTATGATGTCCTTGTCAATGTTTGGTATGTCATCATATGTCCATGTGAATATTTTTGAATACTTTTTTTAATATTTTTCAATTTCTCTCCTCTCTTTAAGGGTAACATTTTTTAAAATATACAAAATGCATGGATCGTTATCTGTAACAGTGTTAAATGGTTCAGTGCATTATGGAATGGATGTCAAATATGCTTATGTATTACTCAATATTATGCATACTACCATCGGAAAAGACATCAAATAAGTAAGTAAAATCTAATTTCATTGCATTAATTTTTGAGTTCATTACATCATTAGTGTCAAAGAGACTGAAAATACAAACATCATCAGAAATTTGGAATTGATGAAGACATGTGAGCTTGTCTCTTTGCTACCCAGCTCTTATACTCACTACAGGTTATGTAGTCTCCATCACTGGTAGAGAAGTGATGAATGATTCTTTTAAACCATGACGTTTCGAAATGATCGACAAATCTTTGAGACATTCTGCCTCCTAAAACGTTTGTTGGTTTTGAAGGATGAGGCCATTTATTTTAAAAATAAATTTATAATATTTGTATATATAATTTATAAAAATTATTAAAATATTTATAACAAAATATTTTAAAAGGTGTCAAAACGGGTTGGTGAATCATGTTTGTGTTGGATTGACTCACTTTGGTGACACGATTAAGGTCAATATGAACAAGACCCATTTATTATTTCAATCATAACACAACACAAAAATTAAACAGGTTACACAACACGACACCTATAACCTATTTATTTAAATGAGTTGTGTGGGTCATAAAATTCAACACGACCCATTTAACCTGTATTACTTTATAATATATAAAAAGGCCAAATGTATAATTTTACCCTTGAACTTTACTTAATTAACCTCTAGCACTTTTCAACTTTTATTATATTCTATTCAACCTTTAAACTTTTATTTTGAACCTATCTAACTTCTATAATACATAAAATTGAACTATTTTATAAATTAATATTAATATGAATATAAGAGAAACTTATATAAACTAAAATAATGTTTAATGAAAGAGAGAATATAATTAAAAACAATATTTTTTTAATTTTTAATATTAGTTTTTAATTTTATTTGTATTGTTTTGAAGCTAACTTTAGCATTTTATGTGTTTAAAATTATATGAAATTAAATTTTTATCCATTTGATATTGTATAAGTTAAATATAATAAAAAAAGTACAAATTGAAAGGTGAAAAATGTTCAAAATAAAAGTTTAAAAGTTGAATAGAAAATAATAAAAGTTGAGGAGTATTAAAGATTAATCATGTAAAGTTTAGGAGTAAAACTGTACATTCTGCCTACATAAAAAATACTTTTTTTTCACAAAAAAAATATAAAATAATATTTATAACTTAACAATTTGCATAATACAATTATAAAAATATTTTTTTTATAAAAAATTGTATTAACCGACTAATTTATTATTTAAAATTGTAACAAATTATATGAATTTTTAATGGGTTATGTCTTATCGTGCCAGGCTGACATGACCCAACATGACACTATCTAAGTATAATTAAATGGGTTCAAATGTCAACCTGCAACATGATCTGTTTAAACCGTGTCAAATGAGTTTGTCCATGTCTAATATGAACTCGTTTAACCTCAACCCTAATTTGTTAATTTTGCATATTAGGCAAACTGTATTCACATGTTATTACCCATTTTGACACCCTAATATTTTTATTTTAATTATTCATTAAATATTTATGTAATTAATAAAAATGAGAATGCAAAAAATTAATAAATGATAAAATTTAAACCAATAAAAAAGACACATCTATTTAGCAAATGAAATATAATAAATTATAAGATTTGATATTTTCACAAACAAATTTACACTATTCACAAATAATAGTGTTATATGGACAATATTATCCTCAATAATGCTTTCTAATTTAGGATCATTTTATCTACACGATATTCTTATTTGTGGATGTTATAAATTTATTTGTGGGAATAACATTACCCTAAATCATATTCA
>CATIWM010171093.1:0-10647 GCA_949671775.1 Mallotus repandus
TATCAACTGATCCTCTGTCTCCTGGATTTCGTTCTTGGCAATCAACTGGTAAAATTTTGTGGTGTATTCATCAACTGAACGCAGGCCCTGACGCAAATTCTGCAACCTTTGGTACATCAATCTCTGAAAATTGTAAGGCAAAAAGGTTGAATGCATGTGTTTCTTCATCTTTTCCCAAGAAACAATTTTCTCTTTCCCAATCCCGGTTCTTGTCAATTTCAGTTGCTGCCACCATGCCGTAGCCCTACCACGCAGCCTTGTTGCCACCAAGGGCACACGTTTATTTTCAGGAACATCCTTGAAATCTAGAATTTCCTCAACCGTAGCAAGCCAATCAAGGAAATCTTCAGGGCACAGGCTGCCATGGAATTCTATAATTTCAGTGCACATACCAGCCTCCCATCATCTACGATCATCATTGTCCGCAGCAACCCTAGGACGCCTGTGTGGTACCTCTTCCTCATACTCCTCCTCTTCCTCGTCTACGTCTGCAGTCGCAGGTGGCCTGCGACGATTCTAGTTACCCAGAATTGTGGCCATCCGATCTGTCAATTGTTCAACCACTCGGTCCATTCGTTCATCAATCATCTCCTGAAGTCGTTGTTCCATGTCCCTCTCATACACCTCCTGCACATGTTGGTTTCTCCTAAGCGACATGATCTCTGGATCGATGCTCTGATACCACCTGATGTAGCGGAAGGTAATAAATTACAAATCGTTGATTCACAAAGAATGCCGATATGTAATCTTCAAATCCCTATTGATTCAATTGAATTCTAAAGAATTTGGAAACAAAAAAGACAAAAGTCTGCAATTTTATTATCAAATGAAAGCTGCCAGTAAACAAGGCATAATAAGGCTTATATACCAAAACGAAACCCTAAATAAACTTCCTAATGAAAATAGGAAAAGTCATCAAAAATAGGAAAACAGCATTAATAAGGCCTAAACGTGCAAATTTGGCCAAAATCCATAGGATCTCATAAGCAAAGCTAATGACTTGGAATCGATGGCCCGTTTCCACCCAAAATAGCCACCGAAAACACTGAAATCCGAGACCCAGAACTTCACTTTATTTACGAAACTGCCACTACCGAACTTTGTCCAATTTTTCCAAGAACTCCAAGGCTTGCTCCTGGACCGCATCACCTTCCCTGAACCTGAAAGAGTCCAACCAAACCCAAGTGAATTAACAAGATTCACTTAAAAAATCTAGTTTCTCAAACTTTGAAAGCTCTTGCATTATTCAATAGGCTAATAATTATAATTCAAGAAAGCATAGCATGACTTAAAAGAACAAAACCAAAAACCCAGAACGTATAGAGGGAAACCATAATTCATATGAAAAACCTAAAAAAAAAAAATTGCGTCTACTGGACAAAAACACATGAACAATCCCTAACATAAATAAAGTCTGTAAGATGCATAAACAAAAAAAAAATTGATAAATCAATTCATCACTTCACCTCACTCTCAATTCATTTGTATTATTTTATATCACATGTTTTATGTAAAAATATAGTTCATTTACAGAAAAAATTTACTTACTTTACAAAAAAATTTAAAGTTATGTTTATATTTTGTTAAATAATTATTTTACAAGAAAACAAACGTAATTAACAAAAAAAAAGTAAATTCACTTTACAAAAAATAGACATATGAAACACTTTTATCATTAAAATGTATATAATTAAATGATTTTTTTGAAGAAATAACAAATAATTAAATTTAAAAAATTTATATTGGATGTGAGAATAAATAAATTTTACAAATAAAAATAAACAAATTCATAAAATTTTATTATTTTAACTCACATAGTTTATGTAAAAATGTAGTTCATTTACAAAAAAAAAAAAAAAACACTTACTTAACGAAAACGTGAATATACTTTATGGAAAACTATATATTAAATAATTTTATCACTAAATAAATTTTTAAAATTTAACAAATATTGTTGGAGTATTTTTTTACCTTTGATATATAATTTATTATAAAAATTAAATTATTTATCTTTTACTATTTAATTGAAAATATTTAATTTATAAAAAACACTAACAACTTAACAAAAAATGTAACTGTTTATTTTATTTTTCATAATTTTATATTTATTTTTCTTAAAGTATTAGGATGTATAGAATTTTAGTGCTAGTTTGGTTATTTTAGTATTTCTAACAATTACATAGTAACATGCTATGGCAGGTTAATACTATTTTAATATTTTATTTTTTTAGTTATGAATGTCATGTGTTATTTTTTTTATCGGTTATAAAAATTAAAGTACTTTTTTTTTTTGAGAGAATACTAGTACTTTGTTTAAAACAAAGTAATGGTAGAATTAGCCACTACACAATATGGGTAATTTCAGCATTTTAATTAAATAAAAATTAATTTGAAAATTGACACAGTGTATGTCATGACCCGAAATGAAGGTACGTGACTGGTACTAGAAAATGTGAATATATAAAGTAACCAAAACTCTTAGCAAGCTTTAGAAAATTTTTTTCGCGGAATAAAAATAATATATTTAATAATAAATTATAACAAATGCACAATATTAAAAGTATAAAACAATATTCTTTTAAATATAATATTTCAAGTCAGGTCAAATCAGAATACTGATAATACATATTTTGAATTAACTACTGCGGTGTCTAGAATTCAGTTACTAAGACCATTTTATAAATTCCTCAATTTTTTAATTTTTTTGAAATTTTGGAAATTTTTTATGAATTTTAATTGTTATACATAAGTATGTTTTAAATAAAAATTATTTATTATAGAGAGTTCCGGAGCAGGAGCCGTAGCATTTGGGCAGCCGAGAACTCATCGGCCGGCACGCTCCACATGTGAGTTAATTTTATAAAATGTTTGTTAATATTTCATAAACAAGAATTCTCATGAGATAAAAATAATATTAAATTGCTCTTATGAATTTAGTTACAAATATGAATATTATTAGGAGCATGAAATATTGATTTTATTGTTGCTAAGGATTTTGAGAATATGGGTTAGCTTAATGTCATTTCATTTAATTTTATTTCTTTTTATTTTATTCTTAATTATATATATGTGATAAGTATGACTTGATGAAAATGGTAAAACATGCTACTTGGTGGGTGTCACCAGGACTGCGTGCGCACCAGTATTGATTTGTGTATTGGCCATTGATTGATTGTGAGCCCTGATTGAATGAGACTCTCTGGACAGGTCTATGGTTGAGCCCTGGTTGAGTGAGACTCTCTAGGTAGGATTATTGATTGTGAGCCTTAGTTGAGTAAGACTCTTTGGGCATGTATATATCTACTAGTTGGACCCTGATCGAGCCTACTCTCTGGGCGCCAGTAAATAATTAGTGTGAGAGACTGACTATGGCTAGACCCTGGTTGAGTTTTTTTCTCTGGGACTGGCAGTCATTTGGATGTAAAAGAGCCAAAAGGCTAGTAGAATTGAGGTTTAGGGATCTACTATGTTTTCCATCAAAGATTTTAATTTATATGAATTTCTTGAGTGGTTTTGTATTAAATATGTTTCTAGTTTTGGAAATGCATTTTTATAAGAAAATAGTTTTACAACCAACATGCATTTTATAACATTAATTCACTCAGTAAGGTCTGACTCCCCTCGACTATTTTTCCAGGACCTCGAGAGTCTATAGTTAGTTCTTCTTCTCTGCACTGGACTCATTCCTCTCCGGCTGCTTTATGTAGGTTTATTTAATTAAAGTATTATGTATTTGAATTCGAGATACCACAGTAGTTTGTCAAATGACTTGTATAACTTGTATTGTTGATTTGTATTGTGATGGAGATATATGTATTAATGGTGATTATAGTGATATTAGAGTAATTATGGTTGATGTATATTATTGGAAGTGTATTTCTTTGATTTATAGGTTTTGGTTTGTTCTTGGTACAGAGGAAACTCTACTGGATTTTCATTAGAATTATAAATTGATTTAATTTTATTGTGAAAAGTTTTCTTAAGGCTTACTACGAGTTTCAGAAGCTTCACGCTTTTCCATTCCCTAGTGTCAATCATGTGCCCTTTAGGTTCGGGTCATGACAAAGCTGGTATCAGAGTAATGGTTCTTTTCATATTCTTTTTAGTCATTGATGTCAATCATTTCTTGAAACTACTACGGTGATTAGGTGGTAATCGTAATTTGGTGTCATCATTGCTTATAGAATTCAGCGTGTAAGTTAGCATCCTTGTTATATCTTGAATATTATTTCTGTGCCTTTTTAGAATGAGGTGAGTGCGAGCTGCTCTTGTTGTAGATGCAACAAATAATGATGATGATGAGCAGTCCTTTCAGGATGAAGCTCCTCCCCCTGGCCCACCACATAGAATAAGGGGTAGGCCTAGGGCAACGGTAGCTCAAGGGCAAGAGCAACAATCGTAAGTAGAGCTGGAAGCTCCACAAGTGGATCCTACGTCCTTTACAGCTAGAATGGCACAAATTAATCAAGGTTTAGCTGCACTTAATCAAACCATGACCTTAGTACAATAAATGCTTCAGCAAAGGAACCAAGGGATCATAGATGTTGATGCTCTTCTTCTGTACTTCAGAGTTAGAAGAATTTCTTTTGATGGGACTAGAGATGCCTTGGACTTCATCAATGCCATTGAGTCAAGAACTAGGACTGGGTATACAGATTATCAAAGGATCCTTATTATTAAGTTGTCAGTCCAAGTAGCAGCTCAAGATTGGTTCATGCAGTCCATATAGCCTTATATGGAAACTATGACCTGGATAGAGTTTAAGGGTCGATTCATGAGGTATTTCTGTCCACCTGGTTTGAGGGATGCATATAGATGGCAGTCATTGCATATCAGCGGGGGAGACTGATCAATTGAGGATTACACGAGGGAGTCCCTCAGACTATCATGTCATGTAACAAACATGATAGGAGATGAGCGTAAAGTAATGGACTTGTTTGTGATTGGGTTAGGCTTGGCATATGTGGGGATTCATACTGAGGGTCACACTTTGAAGAGTGTTATTAAGGAGGCCTAATAGTTGGAGAGGTAACACATAAGTCAAGATACGATCCCAGACTCATCTATAAGTAAAGATAGTAGGGTAGCTAGTGTTCAGGGTATTCACCAGCCAGCATTTTAGCTTGCTAGCATTGGTGCGCAAATTGGTATCTCTCAACAACACAGAGGTCAGAGGGGACATAGATCTGGGAGATATAATCGCAGGCATGGTAGGCCTATCAAATTCAGACCTGGAGCTAATAGTAGTAGCACTAGTCAGAGTTCTAGTATGGCCTTACAGGTTCAGGGCCCAGTGCAATTTTAACTGTGGCCGCGTACATCAAGGCTCTTGCTACTTACTATCAGGAGCATGCTTTAGATGTGGTAAGGTTGGCCATTTTGCTAAAGCATGTCCACATTTTAGTTATTAACAGGAATACCCACAGGGTTCATCTGCTACAGTTGCTCAGCCAATACAGCAGACTCCTTCCCAGTATCATGCACCAATATATCCTCAGTGGAATGATACTCAATTTGTAGACCGGCAGGATCGTGGTGCAGGATGTAGGCATGGAGGAGATCTGGTGGTAGAGGATTTATACAGCCATTTACTTCATAGCAGACAGGTCGTGGATAGGCCAGAGTTTTTACATTGACTCCTCAGGATGCTCAAGCATCTAATGTAGTTGTGGCAGGTACTCTTTCAGTTTGTTATATTGATGGTAGAGTTTTGTTTGATCATGGTGCATCGCATTCTTTTCTATCACCTATTTTTGCTTTAAGAATGGGACGATAACCATCCAAGTTATTAATTCCATTATCTATAACAACTCCCCTCAGTAATGAGTTTGAAATAGATATAGTCTTTCCATCTTGTCTAGTGTTGGTAGAAGGTAAAGAGTTGCTAGCATATCTAGTTTTGTTGGATGTGATAGATTTCAATGTGATTTTGGGAATGGATTGGTTAGCTCAACACTATGCTACTTTAGATTGTCTGGAGAAGGAAGTGATTTTCAAAATCCTGATTGATGTAGAATTTTAATTCAGATATGATAAGAGTTCAATGCCTCAAAATCTTATTTCTGCTATCACAGCTAAAAAGATGCTTAGAAAGGGATGTTAATGTTATTTAGCTGTGGTTAGTGATACAAAGGTGGATAAGGGAGTAGTTGAGAATATACTAGTGATGCATGAATTTTTAGATGTTTTTCCTGAAGAGCTACCAGGATTACCAGTAGAAAGAGAGTTATAATTCTATATTGATGTTGTACCTGGTACAGATCCTATCTCTATGCCACCTTATAGAATGGCGCTTGCAGAGTTGAAAGAACTTAGAGAGCAATTGCAAGAGTTGCTCAATACGGGTTTTATTAGACCTAGTACGTCTCCTTAGGCTCCACCGGTGTTATTTATGTAGAAGAAAGATGGTAACCTTCGACTTTGTATCGACTACTAACAGTTTAACAAAGTCACTATCAAGAACAAATATCCACTCCTGAGGATTGATGATTTGTTTGATCAACTTCAAAGAGCTCGATGTTCCTCTAAGATTAATTTGAGGTTTGGATATCATCAGTTAAGGATTAGAAGTGGAGATATACCTAAGACTTCCTTTTGGACAAGATATGGCCATTATGATTTTTTTGTGATGTCTTTTGGGTTGACTAACGCCCCAGCAGCCTTTATGGACTTGATGAATTAGGTGTTTAAGCCATTCTTGGACCGCTTTATAATAGTGCTTCTTAATGATATCTTGGTATATTCCAAGAGTGAGGCAGAACATGCCATGCATTTGAGGATGGTGATGGTGTTTGAGACTTTAAGGGAGCATCAATTGTATGCCAAATTCTCTAAATGTGAGTTTTGCTTGGATCAAGTGGAGTTCTTAGGCCATGCGGTATCCAAAGGCAACATATAAGTGGATCCTAAGAAGATAGAAGCCATTACAAAATGGCCAAGACCCACAACAATTACTGAAATAAGGAGTTTTTGGGTTTAGCTGGCTACTATAGGAGATTTGTGAAGCATTTCTCCAAGATAACCACACCTTTAATAAGGTTGACTCAGAAAAATGCTAAGTTTATGTAGACAGACAAATGTGAGGGGCACTTTCAGTTGCTCAAGGACATGTTGACTTCTAATGAGTATGAAAAATCTTGTACTTTGAACACTCTTTTCTATATGATTATAATCTAATTAGTTGCATTTTTTTAATTAATTTAGTTAATTTAAAGATCTTTTATTTATTTTTGTTAATTTTGTTTAGTTGTTAGGATTTAATTGATTTTTGTTGATTTTTAAGTTTATTTGGTTAATCTTTATTTGAATTTTGAAACAAGGATGCCTTAGAGATCTTTGAAGGTAGTCAAAGGATTTGAACAAGTCAAAATGAAGATTTGGAGGAAGCATAAGTAAAATCCTTGAAGAAAAGTGTAGTTTTAAAGGTAGCCTGTTCTTACGCAGCCATGGGGCTAGGTGCTCACAGCCAACCCTGATTGCTGGAAAGCCAACACAGCCACGTGCACCCTATGACACAGCCGCATAACCTAATTCAGCACAACGAAGACTGTTCCTGTACACCCATGCACGTGGGTGTGCACAGCTGTGCAAGCTGTTATAACAACTTTTTAAATTCAAATTTTGAGCTAATGATTGGATGGGATTTTATGGGATTTGAATTGTGAGAAACCTAAAAGTTGTTGGAGGCTGGAGGCTATAAATAGGGGGCCTTCATAAGAACAAAAAAAAGACACATTTAGTTTAGTTTTTCATCATTTTTCCAAGAATCAAAACTAGAATTCTCTAATTCTTTTCATTTTTTTTAGAATATATTTGTTTGAAGATTCAGGAGGAAAAGCTTCCATTCTAAGGGGTTTTCTTATTCTATTATTTTAATTTTTATTCAGTAACAATGGATTTATTTTCTCTTCATTCATTTTCTTCTCTTCTACTCAACATGTGAGGCTAGATTTTCTAGTTAGGGTTCTTGAATCAATTCAACCATGTGCTTAATATGATTTGGTCTAAGTTCATAAACATAGTTCATTGGTTTTTGCTTTGCTTGATGTCTTCAATGGTTTAGCCACCCTTTGATTGAATCTAGACAATAAGACTTGATTGAGAGATAGGTTTCATTAAGAAAAGAAGCAAATAACCTATTAATTGTCTAATTAGTTAAAAGACACTTAGATGGTTAATAATGTTAAAGAGCTGAGCTTTAAACTGGGTTCTAATACACTTAGTAAGTAAGAGATATAAATTTAAGTGTTAGCTTACTTGGTTAATCATAAGTTTGTTTGAGAGGAAGATCTATGATCCATGAGATTGCTCACATAATGAACTATGCTTAAAATGACTTAGAGTTTAATTCTATCTTTTAAAAGGTTGAATTGAGTTCAAGAACCTTAGCATTTTCTTGGATTGTGAATCTTTAAATTATTTTTTAATTATTTTTTTTATTTTAATTCAAAAAACCAATTTTTGGTGTCTAGACAAACAAACACTTTGAGTAATTCAATACTCAATTTGCAATCTCTGTGGGATCGATATTTTTACTACTTACATGACTCTGTATGCTTGCAGATTCACACGTCAACTTTAGCTCCAGTGTTGACTTTACCTTCGAGAAATGAAGGGTACACTGTGTACTTCCCAAGTAGGATTGGGGTGTGTATTGATGCAAAATGGGAGAATAATTGTTTATGCTTCATGTTAGCAAAAGAAGCATGAGCAAAACTACCCTACTCATGATGTGGAAATGGCAGCAGTAGTGTTTGCACTAAAGATTTGGAGGCATTACTTTTATGGAGTGACTTGTGAAATATATACCAACTATAAGAGCTTAAAGTATATCTTTTAGCAAAGAGACTTGAATTTGAGGCAGAGAAGGTGGATGGAACTCCTGAAGGACTATGATTGTTCTATTCTTTACCATCCAACTAAAACTAATGTAGTAGTTGACGCGTTGAGTAGAAAGTCAGTAGGAAGCCTTGCTTACATCATCACAGAGAGGAGGCCAATCATTAAAGAGTTGCATGAATTGATTGATCAAAGGTTGCAATGGAAAGTAACTAAGAAATGTCTTTTAGCTCAATTTAGAGTACGATCAGTGTACTTGGATAGAGTTAAAGCAGCACAAAAAAGGAACTCCTAAATGCAGAGGATAACATCAGAAGTACAGTAAGGTCAATCTAGAGATTTTATTATTGACAGTGAGGGTGTACTGCATTTGGGCACTAGATTATATGTGTCGGAGTGGATGCTTTGAGAAAAGAGATTATGGAAGAGGCATATTTTTCTACTTACAGTGTTCATCCAGTTTCTACCAAGATGTATCACAGTTTGAAAGATACTTACTGGTGGAATGGGATGAAAAGAGACATTGCAGAATTTGTATCTAAGTGACTCACTTGTCAGTAAGTAAAATTGGAACATCAGAGACCCTCGGGATTGCTATAATAGTTACCCATCTCGAGTGGAAGTGGGACATGATTGTGATGGACTTTCTTTTTGGATTGCCTTACATATCTAGTAGCTATGATTCCATATGGGTGATAATTGACAAGTTAACCAAGTCAGCTCATTTCTTGCCAATTAAGAAGACTACAAATAAGTTGGCCAGGTTATACATCAACCGAATTGTCTGCCTACATGTGGTGCCAGAGTGTCTAGTGTTGGATAAAAGAGCAACTTTTACTTATATCTTTTGGCAAGAATTACATAAAGCAATGGGCACAAGACTTTACTTCAGCACATCCTTTCACCCTCAAACATATGGTCAGTTGGAAAAGACCATTCAAACGTTGGAGGATATGCTTCGAATGTGTGTTAAGGATTTTGGTGGGCAATGGGATTCACACTTCCCATTGATTGAATTTGCATATAACAACAGTTATAATGCAAGTATTGAGATGGCTTCATATGAAGCATTATGTGGTAGGAAGTGTAGATCACCCTTGTGTTAGGAAATTAGTGAGAGGTAACTAACATGCCCAGAATTAGTTCAAGTGACCTCCAAAAAGGTTCCTCTCATCCAACAGAGCTTGAAGACAACTTTTAGTTAACAAAAAAGCTATGTTGATCCTAAGAGAAAAGATGTATCATTTTCTATTAGAGACATGGTGTTTCTCAAGGTGTCTCCAATGAAGGGAGTAATGAGATTTGGTAAGAAGGGCAAGTTAGCTCCAAGGTATATCAGACCCTTTGAAATTTATTCAATAGTAGGTGATGTGGCTTACAGGCTGGTGTTACTGCATATTCATCCAGTATTTCATGTCTCGATGTTGAGGAAGTACGTCTATGATCCTTCACATGTTCTTCAGCTACAGATAGTGGAGCATAGTGAAGATTTGACATATGGAGAGTACCCAATGGCGATTGTAGATTGACAAGTTCACCAACTGCGTACCAAAGAAATTCATATGGTAAAGATATTGTGGAGCAACCATGCAGTAGAAGATTGCACTTGGGAGAAGGAGATCGATATGCAGAGTCAATAACCCTATTTATTTCAGTATTGATATAAAATTCGGGGACGAATTTATCTTTAGGGAGGAAAGAATGTAATAACCTGAATAATAATAATAATAATAATTATTATTATTACTATTATTATTATTGTTACCTTATTCTATTTTTGGTATTATTATTGTGGTTGTTATATATATA
>CATIWM010171137.1:0-43847 GCA_949671775.1 Mallotus repandus
GAAGAAAAGAAGAAGAAAGGAAGAAGAAAGGAAGAAGAAAGAAAGAATGAAAAAAAATTTGACTGCATGTTTTTTTTTAACATAATAGACAAAACTTAAAATAAATTAAAATAAAAAACATTAGAATAATATTTATTTAAAAGTACAAAAAGTACACACACACACACACACACATATATATATATATATATATATTATATTAAACATATCTACTATAAATAATTACACCCACTCACACTAAATATTTCAATTATATATATATACTTTAAACTTTAATTAAAATTTGTATTGGCCATATATTTTTATCATCAATTTAATAAAATAATTAAACTTAATAATCTCCAATTAATTTGAAATTTAATTTCACAAAATAATAATCTTAATATTAATAAAATATTTATTAACACTGCAAGTCTCGAAAATATATATTTTAATATTTTTAAAATAAATTCGAGTATTTACAATTTTCCCTCCTTATAAAAATTCATCCTCGAATTTTAAATAAATAAAGGAGTACAAGACTTTTACAAATGAAAAAGATAAGGATATGCCACTTGCATCTCTGCCTCGGTCTCCCACATGCAATCTTCCACCGTATGGTTGCTCCACAACACTTTCACCATTGAAATCTCTTTAGTGCGAAGGGTCGGGAACATACTTCCTCAACATCGAGAAGTGAATCACTGGGTGAATCTGCAATAACTATGGTGGTAACACTAGTCAGTACGCCACTTCGCCAAGTCTCGATCGAATCTCGAAGGCTCTGATATACCTTGGAACTAACTTACCCTTCTTACCAAACCCCATCACTCCCTTCATTGGAGACACTTTAAGAAACACCAAGTCTCCAACAGAGAATGACACATCCTTCCTCTTAGGGTCTGCATAGCTCTTCTGTCTACCGAAGGCTATCTTTAACTTCTGCTGAATGATGGGTATCTTCTTAGAAGTGACTTGTACGAATTCCGGTTCTGTCAATTGTCTCTCGCCAATTTCCCAACACAAAGGCGATCTGCACTTTCTTGCATACAGTGCTTCATACGGTGCCATTTCAATACTTGCATGATAACCGTTGTTATATGCAAATTCAATCAATGGCAAGTGTGTGTCCCATTGACCACCAAAATCCATCACACACATCCGAAGCATATCCGCCAAAGTCTGAATGGTCCTCTCAGACTGACCATCAGTTTGAGGATGAAAAGCTATGCTGAAGTCCAACCTTATACCCAAAGCCTTATGTAATTTTTGCCAAAAGACTGAAGTAAATGTGGCTCCTCTATCAGACATTATACTCACTGGTGCTCCATGAAGACAAACAATTCGGTTAACATACAATCTTGCTAACCTGTCCGTAGAGTACAACTTCTTAATTGGCAAAAAGTGAGCTGACTTAGTCAATCTATCAACTATCACCCAGATAGCATTAAAGCCACTTGATGTACGAAGTAAACCACCTATAAAATCCTTGGCAATCATATCCCACTTCCACTCTGAGATGGGCAACTGCTGTAATAATCTTGAAGGCCTCTGATGTTCTAATTTCACCTGCTGACAAGTAAAACACTTGGACACAAAGTCTGCAATGTCTCTCTTCATCCCATTCCACCAATATGTATCTTTCAAATCATGATACATCTTGGTAGAACCTGGATGAATACTATAAGTAGAAAAATGGGCTTCCTCCATAAGCTCCATTCTTAATCCATCCACATTTGGTACACATAGCCTTGTGCCCAAACGCAACGTGCCCTCACCGTTAATAATAAAGTCTCTGGATTGACCTTGTTGCACTTCAAACATAATCTTCAGCAACTAAGAATCTGTTCTCTGAGCTTCTTTAACTCTATCCAAGTACACTCATCGTACTTTAAATTGAGCTAAAAGACATTTCTTGGTTATATTCCATTGTAATCCCTGACCAATCAGTTCATGTAACTCCTTAATGATTGACCTCTTTTCTATGCTGATGTGTGCAAGACTACCTGTCGACTTTCTACTTAGTGCGTCAGCTACCACATTCGCTTTACCAGGATGGTAAAGAATAGAGCAATCATAATCTTTCAGAAGCTCCATCCATCTCCTCTGTCTCAAATTCAAGTCTCTCTGCTGAAAGATGTACTTTAAGCTCTTGTGGTCGGTGTATATCTCGCAAGTCACACCATATAAATAATGCCTCCATATCTTCAAAGCAAACACCACAACTGCCATTTCCAAATAATGGGTGGGGTATTTCTGCTCATGCTTCTTTAACCGACGTGAAGCATAAGCAACTACTCTCCCATTCTGAATCAATACACACCCCAATCCTACTCAAGAAGCATCACAATACACTGTATACCCTTCATTCCCTAAAGGTAAAGTCAATACTGGAGTTGAAGTCAACAAGTCCTTAAGCAACTTGAAGTGCTCTTCGCATCTGTTAGTCCAAACAAAGTTGACACTCTTATGAGTTAGCTTCATTAAAGGCGCTGTAATCTTGGAGAAATCCTTCACAAATCTCCTATAATAGCCTGCTAAACCCAGAAAACTTCTCACTTCAATGACTGTTATAGGTCTTGGCCATTCTGCAACTGCTTCAATCTTCTTGGGATCCACTTGAATGCCACCTTTGGATACCACATGGCCTAAGAATGCCACTTGATCCAACCAAAACTCGTAAAAAATTTAGCATACAATTGATGATCCCTCAAAGTCTGAAGCACAAACCTTAAATACCTTGCATGCTCCTCTTTACCTCTTGAATAGACCAAGATATCATCAACAAAGACAATCACAAATCGGACCAAGTATGGCCTAAATACCTAATTCATTAAGTCCATAAAGGCTGCTGGGGTATTAGTCAACCTAAAGGACATCACTAAAAATTCATAATGGCCATATCTCGTTCGAAATGCAGTCTTAGGTACATCTTCACTTCTAATTCTCAACTAATGATACCCTGACCTCAAATCAATCTTAGAAAAACACTAAGCTCCTTGAAACTGATCAAATAAGTCATCAATCCTTGGGATAGGATATTTGTTCTCGATGGTGACCTTGTTCAACTGTCTGTAGTAGATACAAAGTCGAAGATTACCATCTTTCTTCTTCATAAATAACACCTGTGCACCCCAAGGAGATGTGCTAGGTCTGATAAAACCTTTATCAAGTAAATCTTGCAATTGCTCATAAAGCTCTTTCAAATCTGCAGGTACCATTCTATAAGGTGGCATAGAGATAGGATCCGTACTAGGTACAACATCGATACAGAATTCTAGCTCTCTGTCTGGTGATAATCCTGGCAATTCTTCAAGAAACATCAGGAAACTCGCACACCACTGGCACCTTCTCAATTGCTCCCATGTCCACCTTTGTATCTCTGTCCACAGCTAAATAGCCTTCACACTCTCTACTAAGCATCTTTCTAGCTGTGATTGTAGAAATAAGATTTTGAGGCATTGAACTCTTATCGCCTCTGAATTAAAACTCTTCATCATTAGGGATTTTAAAAATCACCACTTTCTCTCGACAATCCAATGTGGCATGTGTCGAGCTAACCAATCCATCCCCAAGATCACATCGAAGTTGATCACATCCAACAATACCAAGTCTGCCAGCAACTCTCTACCTTTTACCAACACGGGACAAGATGGAAAGAATATGTCTGTCTCCAACTCGTCACTAAGTGGAGTTGCTACAAACAAGGGAAACAACAACTTGGATGCTTGGCACTCCATCCTCAAAGTAAAGATAGGCAAAATAAAAGAATGCGATGCACCAAAATCAAATAAAACTCTAGCCTCAAAAGAACACATTGAGAGAGTACCTACTACCACCGTATTAGATGCTTGAGCATCTTGAGGAGTCAGAGTGAACACTTTTGCCTGTCCATGGCCAATCTGCTGAGAGCTAGAAGGCTGAGTGAATCCTCTACCACTCAGTCTACCCCTAAATCTGCCTCCTAAACCTCGGCCCTGCTCGCCCACATACTGAGTCGGCCTCTGCTGAGGGTATAAAGATGCCTGGTAGGGCTGCTACACTTGCTGAAACAGCTGAGCAACTGAAGATGAAGATCCCTAGGTAAATGAAGACTGATATCCAGCATTAGGACAAGCTCTAATGAGTTGTCCAATCTTCCCACATCTGAAGCAGGCTCCAGTCAGCAAATGGCATGGTCCCTGAAGCACTCGACCACAAGTAGGGCATGCACTAGGCCTCGAGCCTGAACTACCATGTCCTGAGCTCTGATTGCTACTACCACTGCTGGCTCCAGGTCTAAATCTCAGAGGTTTGTTACTCCGTCTACTGTGTATGCTAGTCCTATATGCCTAATTACTCTGATAACCCTGCTATAAAGTGCCCGCAGTTTGAATACCAAAACTGCCCATCTGAAACACAGGCTGCTGAATCCCATGTGTCATCACTACTCCATTGCTGCTACTCGCATACGGGTCAGAAATAGTGCCATGCATAATGTGGCACCTCTCAAGCTGTCGAGCCTCCTCAATCACACTGTCCAATGTCCGACCTATAGTCTGGATGCTGATGTAGGCTGCACCTAAGCTCATCACAAACAACTCTATAGCTCTCTTGTCATCCTACATCACATCCAATGCATGACGACCCAGTCTGAGGAACTCATGGGTGTAGTCTGTCACTGACCTATCACTATTACTAATATGCAATAGCTGCCATTTGTAGTTGTCCCTCATTGATACTAGACAAAAGTACTTTAAAAACTGTTCCTTAAACTCCAACCAAGTCATCGTGCTCATGCGAGGTTGGATGGACTGCATGAACCAATCTTGAGCTGTGGCCTGAACAGATAACTCCACAACCATAATCCTCTGATAATCTATGTAACCTGTTCGAGTCCTGTCCTTAATGATGTTAAGAAAATTCAATGCATCTTTAGTGCAATTAAAAGAAACTCTCCTCACTCTGGAGTACAGTAATGCTGCATCTGCATTGGACATCCCCTGATTCCTCTACTGAAGCATCTGCTGAACTAAAGGCATGGTTTGATTCAGAGCTGCTAAGCCTTGGTTAATACCTGCCATTCCAGCTGTAAAAGCTACAGGATCAACCTCAGGAACTACTTGTTCTACATGCTGCTCTTGTTATTACATCTGAGCTGCTTCTGCTCTTTGTCTGCCTCTACCTCTTCTCCTACCTCTGCCCCTATGATGAGGAGTAGGGGGAGGAATCTCATCCTGTACAGACTGCTCATCATCATCATATGCTGCCTCAGCAGCAGGAGTATTCCATGCTCTCCTTCTCATTGTGAAAAGACAAAACCAAACAAATTCAAAATATAACAAGGGACAAACACAAACACGGAAGCCTAGAAGTAATGAGGACAACTATTAACATTTATCAACCTAATTACCGCAGTAGCTCCAGAAAAAAGTAACTCAAAGATCATTAGAGCCGAAAATAAAATAATGGCTCTGATACCAACTTTATCAAGACCCGAACTGAAAGTTCGTGATCGGCACTAGGGAATGGGGATACATAAGTAACCGAATCCCGTAGCAAGCCTTAAAAATTTTTCACGGAATAAACAATACATTAAACAATAAAATAATAAATGCACAATATTAAAGTCATAAAACAATATTCTTTAAACACAATATTTCAAGTCAGGTACAATCAGAATACCGAATAATACATATTTGAATTTACTACTGCGGTGTCTAAAATTCAGTTACATAGTATACAAATTAAATTAACATACATAATGCAGCCGATGAAGAATGAACTCAGCGCAAACTGTGGATACTAGAAGATAGACTGTGAGGTCCTGAGTTAATATATGTTAATATATATCCCAGTTAAGTTACATCAGGTGTTCACCTTTATTTCATGTTTTGTTATTTATCCTTTCAATAATTTCTGTCAGCTATTTTATGCAACCAATGGACTTTGACAGCAAATGCTATAACATGAATCTTCAAAACCAAAATGTAAATAAGTATAAAGAAAATTTGCAGCCATCTTAATCATAAATATCATGAAAAACTGATTTAAAAAACTTCATAAGTTAAACATATTTTCATTCATAAGGATCAGTGAAAGGTTACAAAAAAAAATTGCCATTTGCAGCCTATATGCTACTCACCCATAAACAGGGTTGTCATCATAGTTGCTGGTTGATTTTTACAACAACTAGCCAAAATACATATATTATCCTGCATTTTAGTGCTTATTGCCGATAGCAAATGCAGTAAGCAATAAAATCAATCAATTTACAACAAGCATTAGCATACAAAACTGAAGCTTCCACTTATAATTTCCACCTACATCTTTAGGAACTTTGATCTCAGACCTTAGATGTGCACATTCCAACTCAATTTCACGAAATTTAGCATGCTTTGTTCTATCACAAACCCCACACTTTAAAGCTGCATTCTCAAACTTTAGGCTTGCATTTTCATCTTGCAAATCCTTAATCACCTTCCTGCTTGTGGATTAAATGATTCATCGTGCAACCCAGCGTGGAGCCTTGATATTACAGTAGTACAATCTTGTTGGCCCTTCATAGTCGAAGTCCGCAACACCTTGTGTAACAATATGTGTTCTCGCTGAAGAATCAAACGATAAAGAGGTTGATTGTCAAGAGGAGGAAGACATTCTACTACTGCTTATGACTGATATATGATTCTACAATTTCAAAGAGTAATTTCAATTTTAAAGGTTCAGCTACTTTGGGGATGGAATTAAGGTTCATATGTGATTGGAAATTAGGGTTATTAAATTAGGGAAGGAGATTTAATTATCCCCAATTTTTTATTATTTTATATAAATAAAATCCATTTTATTATATATATTATTTTTTTAATCAGGTTGGAACTTTGGGTTTAATAGGCTTGATAGTAGAAGTTATGGGCTTAATTGGCAGAAAAGTTCAATTTCGGGCTAAGTGGCCCGTGAACACAAGTTGAAGGGCCTGGTTGACCATTTATCTAAAAATTAATTTTGTCTTTTTGTTTTGTTTTTTTGTGTGTGTTGCTTATTGTTCTTTGTTTTATTAGTGTTGAAGAGGTTATTACAAAATAACTTGATGTTTTTGTTAATGTTGGTATTGATGATGTTAAGAAGCATGATGTTGATGTATAATCTTTTGTTTGTTATTGTATTTTTCTTTTATTAATTGTTGTATTATTATTATTTTTTTATTATGGTGTTGAACCTTAAGAGGTAAAACAATCTTTTTTATTGTCTCAAGTAATTAAGTAAAATTATATTTAATTCGTGTGTTTAAGTGTTAATTAAATTTGCAAAATTCAAGTCCAGACACAAGCTGTGATAAATCCATCATGATCATAACTGCACAAGTTAAGCAATGAAAAGTCAATACTTTGATTTTCCAAGTCTGCAACTCTGTCATGAGTGTTGATAAGGGACAAAATCGAAGATCAAAATTTTCATCAAAATCTGAAGTCAAATTTGGTCAAATATGATGGGAATATTCATTACAAATGGTCACAAGCAAATTCCATTCATTAGAAAAAAATTTTGAGCAAATTTATGAAGTTCCAAATTGCAAATTTCCAAAAATTCCCGAAGGTTGTCATGACCAATGTCACCACAACATCATGAACAAGTGAAGTCATGACACACCCGTCATGAGTAGTGATAGAGTTGTCATGAGCAATGACGATTGCTACCGATTTTCAGAATCTTGTCATCACCAACGACAGAAGCGTCACAACTCATGAAAGCATGCAAATTTGAATTTTGGAATAAAGTTTGATTTCACCCTTAAACTTTTTTGCAAAGTTCAAATTGCCCATTTTTTTTTTATCTTTTTCATCAATTTGCCCCCTGAACTTCGCAATAAAGGTCAAATTGACCCTAAAAATTTCATTTGTACCCCTACTGTCTAAGATGTACACAAATATCACAATAAAATTACAAAAAGCTCCCTTATAGTTTTGCAAGTTAACAAATTAGTCCATACTTTCATAAAAAAATTAAATTTTATTTTCTAAAATTATATTTAAGTCCTTAATTTATTTATTGTATATTATATTATTATTTTTAAATTTTAACACATAAATTTAAATTATTTAAATTTATATATTTTAATATATTTATAGTCAACTATCATGAAAAATACATTACTATTATTAGTGTTTATGGACCATTTTATTTTTAAGAAAAAGCACTTATTGTAGGATTGCATTAAATTAAAAATAATAATATATTATACTAATTTGATAAAAAAATATTTTTTAAAATAATTAATTATAATATATTATTTTAAAAATTTTAATAATTTTTAACATATAAATAATTTTAAGATTTGAAATAATGTTATTTATATTGAAATTAATATGCTAATACAAATATTATAATACTTCAAAAATTTTGACATTTTAATTTACATATAAATAACATTATTTACATTATGTGTCAAAATTTTTTAGACTATACATGTATTAGAATTCTTGAAGTATTATAATATTTGTATTGACATATTAATTAACATATAAATAATATTATTTCAAATCTTAAAATTATTTATATGTTAACAATTATTAAAAAATTTTAAAATAATAAATAATAGTTAATTATTGTAAGAGAATAATTTTTATCATATTAATATAATATATTATAATTTTTAATTTAATACATAAATTTGAATTATATAAATTATATATATTCAACTATCATGATAATATTTTCCTATAATAAGTGTTTTTTCTTAAAAATTTGGTCCCTAAACACTAATAATAATAATGTGTTTTCATGATAGTTAACTATAAATATATTAAAATATATAAATTAAATTTTTGTTAAAATTTAAAAATAATAATATATTATTCCATAAATAAATTAAAGGTTTAAATATAATTTTAGAAAATTAAATTAAATTTTTTACTAAATGTTTTTATGAAAGTACGGACTAATTTGTTAACTTACTAAACTATCAGGGAGCTTTTTGTAATTTTCATTATGATATTTGTGCACATGTTAGACAATAGAGGTGTAAATCAAATTTTGAGTGCTAATTTGACCTTTATTGCAAAGTTCAGAGGGAAAATTGACAAAAAAAATTCAAAAAAGGGTAATTTGAACTTTGTTAAAAAGTTTAAGGGCCAAATTGAACTTTATTCCTTTGAATTTTTATCTTGGCACCCCGATTGTCATGACCAATGACAAAGTTGCAAAGCACTTTTATTTTGGTGGTTGAACAACTCTATTTGCATTAAATGCACCTCCAACAGCTCTTTTTCTCTATGAGAACATAAATACTACTCTGAATTCAGCTAGAGAAAGTTAATGAAGTTAAGCAAACACATTTAGAGTAATCTTTGAGCATTTACTCTTGAATTTAATCTTCAACCACCAAATTTCTTCATCTTTAATTTTTGTAATTTATTTCTATCTCAAGAGTATTCTTGAGTTTGGGTTGGTGAGTGCTTAAGATGATAATTCAATAGCTCAATAATGAGATTGAGTCAGTTGGGTTAGGGTTTTAGATACTTGTAAGCTAAGAGGATTTTTCTTAGCATTTGGGTTTGAGTGTGAGCCTTGGGAAAACACTTAGATTTGAGTGTGAGCCTTGTGAAAAACACTTAGATGGCTTAGTTTAAGCTTGTAAGGGTTTAATTTACACTTTGAAGTAGATTGATTATGAATTGAAACTCTCAACAAGTGGTTGAGGAAGAACGTAGGCTTTGAGGGTCGAACCTCTATAATCCCTTGTGTTTCTTATGCTCTTCTTCTTCATCCTTTAGTGCTTTAATTCTATTTTCAGTTTGCTCATTGTTAAAAATCATAAATTGCCCATCTAGTTTAAAAAGCCAATTGATCCCCCCTTTTGGCACTTGTGGAATTACATTTGGTATCAGAGCATTGGTCTAAATTCTTAAAGATTTAACCATCTTGGAGAAAAGATCATGGCCTCCACAAGTCAAGTTGTTGCCACCCCCGATGTTCATTGTCCTAACTACACAAGGCCTCTATTTTTTGATGGTATCGATTATGCATATTGGAGAAACAAAATAGAGATGTTTTTGGATAGTGAAGGAGTAAAATTAAGGGATATTATTAAAGAATGTTGTAGTCCTCTAACAAAGAAAGATAATGAAGGTAATGAGGTGACCATTCTTAGAAAGGCATGGAGTGATGAGCAATCAAAAGCCAACTTGAGAAATAGAAAGGCAATCACTATCCTCTATTGTGGTTGAGTAGGGAAGAATATAATGGAATAGAGCATTTAAGGTAGACCAAAGAAATTTGGGAATGTCTAAAGACCAAACATAAAGGCACTAATCAAGTCAAGAACAAGAAGTTGCAAATACTTAAAAAAGAATATGATTTGTTTGAAATAAAGCCCAATGAGAAAATTGGTGAGATGTATGGTAGACTTATCACTCTTATCAATTTTATAAGGAAACTTGGTAAGAAATTTTCAAATGAAGATGTCAACAACAAAATTCTTGTGATATTGCCCCAAAAGATTTGGGAAGCTAAGATTGCTTCAATTGAAGAAGCAAATGATCTCTCTACTCTACCTATGGATGAACTTCTTGGGAAGCTTCTCACCCATGAAATCAAAATGAATTAAGTAGTTAAAGAAGAGAAGGCCAAGAAGGATAAAAATATTGCTATAAAGGTAACTAGAGACACTAGTGATAGTGACTCAAGTGAGAATGATGATAAGTATACCATGATATCTAGAAAAGTGAGAAATATCATCGTAAAAAAGAGAAGAGGATTCAAGAAGTAAGACTCAAGCAATAAGGATCAAGTTATTTACTGTGGATGCAACAAACCGGGTCATATTAAATCTGAATGCCCAAAGTTGAAGAAACCATTCAAGAAAAGTAAGAAGTTTAAGAAGGAAAAGAAACAAACACTTAAAGAAACTTGGGATGACACTAGTGAGTCTAATGATGATGACACCACTGATGAAGTTGCCAATCTTTGCTTTATGGCATTGGAGGAACTTTCAAATGATGAGGTAACTCTAGACTTTGAATCCAATGATGAGATGTTACTTACTTGTGAGAAATTGATGCATAAATGTGATAAATACTTATCTAGAATTAATTCACTCAAAGAAATGGTAAAAACTCTAAAAGAAGAGCTTGAGAAATCAAGACTCTCTAATAAAGAGTTAAATAATTCATTGAATGAAAGTAATTCAAAGAAAATTGAGATTGCTAATGAAAATGCAAAACTTATTGAACAAAATGTGTTCTTAGAAAATGAAAATGGCAATCTCAAGGAGTCCTTCTCTAAATTTAATAAAGGAAAATAAATTATTGATAGCATGATTTCTATGAATTCCACTCCTTTAAAATCTAAAAATGGCATTGGTTTTGAAAATGCTCATGCTAGCTCTTCAAAGATTGTAAACCTTAGTACTCTAATTACTAAGGTTTATCAAAAACCCAGTCTTAAAATTAATGGACTTTAAAAGTCTAATGGAAATAAGACTAACAAGTCTAGAGCTAATAGCTCAAGAGGACCTAAGCCTAGGAAACACAATCATGCTCATTCTCATGGTTTTTATAATTTTAAAATGGAAGAGCATGCACAAAGTGTTAGATGCCATTATTGTGGTATGATGGGGCACAAGAATTTTAGATGTTATATTAGCAAGACTCATTTGGGTTACTCAAATGACAGATCTTTCAATGCTAACCCCCAAGGACCCAAATATATTTTGGCACCTAAAGTGAGATGAACTATTTCCTTATCGGTGTGCTTAGAATCCACAACATGCAAAGAAAGTGGTATCTAGATAGTGGATGTTTAATGCACATTACTAGGAAGGCCAACCTCTTCACTCATTTGGAAATGAAGAAGGGAGGCAAAGTTACATTTGGTGACAATGCCAAGGGTAAGATTGTTGGCATTGGTCGAGTTGGTAAGAAAGACTCTACTTATATTGAAGATGTTCTTTTGGTTGATGGCTTAAAGCAGAACCTACTTAGTGTTAGTCAATTGTGTGATAAAGGTAATAGAGTGACTTTTTAACCAAAGAAATACTTTGTAACTCATATGGAAGAGAACAAAGTTATTTTTAATGGTGAAAGAGTCAACAATATTTGTACTATTGATTTAAGCTCTTTGACTAACCAAGGTGTTGAGTTCTTTGTTGCTATTAATGATGACACTTGGATGTGGCATAAGAGACTTGGTTATGCTACCATGGAGCTCATTGCGGATCTAAGCAAAGGTAATCATGTCATTAGCATATATAAAGTGGAGACAGAAGAAAGTTGGTGCCTAAGCATAGCGCTAACAGCTGAGCCACGATCATTTTCTTGAACTTCCAAATTTCAAACAACAATAATAGTATTACGTTTGATAATTATGAATGGACTTCACTAGACATAGCCATTCTAAAAATATAAATATTAAAGATAAGTTTCCTCAAGAAAAAAGGAAAAATACAGAGTAGAATAAAATTTCTTTAAAAAGTAGTTTTTTCATAAAAAAAAATATCATACAGATAGTTAAACATCAAACTACATAAAATAAATTCCAAATTAAACTATCATTATACCCTCTCAATTATGCCATTGCCATTAAGAAACTGAGGCAAAGATAAGTTGGTCAAAATAGCTATCATACAAGACACGAAGCGTGACAATGTTTCCCAAATAGCTAGGGATTTGTTCAGTTAAATGGAAAAAATGGACCTTAAGCATGTGCATTCAACTAATTTAGTATGAATTAGCATTCATTGGGCATCCTAACATTAACAAGTTATTGTGAAGCTTGTCCCTTGGTATGACAACAAGTGGGGTTAGAACTCACGTGTGGTTAACTTGATCATCCATATTGCATCAGTTAGCCATTAATTTAATCATCCATATGCCTCAATTCATTAAGGTAGCAACAGTATTGCATGGGCTACTAGGCTCTTAAAGTATTGGTTATGCAGGGAGCTAGTACTTTTGCAGTGTTTCAAAAAAAAAAAACATTAACAAGTTACTGACATTGCTTATAAATATTCCATTTTTATAGACACCCATTCTCTTAGTATATTACCACTAAGGTAGTTCCAGGTAAGATCACTGCAAACCAGATAAAATATTAGCAATCAAAATAAAACTTCCAATTCATTTTGATTTCTTAAACCATTGAAACTATATTTTTATAAGCAACTTTTTTATTTCTTTTATTAAATGTGAGGGGAAAACCATTTGGAGAAATCCAAGTGATGAAAAAAATCCCTCCCTCAAACTAGATACAAAAAAAAAAAAAACTAACAAGCCAAAAAAATGAAAACAAAAAGAAAAGCCAACCCCTACCTAGGCCAAACAAAAATAGAAACCCAAAACAAGAAAATCTCTAAAAACTACAACTACCAAACCAACATTATAGAAAAAGAACAACATCAGACATAAGAAATCGTAACTTCATATCATTCACTACAAAACCTAATAAACTAGCATTTTAGCCTTTACATCTAAGAACGACATAACGACAACTTCCATATATGTAGCACCATAGTGTAGGATCACCTGATGAATTTGCAATAGCAAAAAAAAAAAAAAAAAGATCAGCAGAAAAACTAAAATAATACATAACCACAATTCATAAATCTACTTATAAAAAAAACACAACTCTCATATATGCAACATTACTATATTGTATCACCCTATAAATTCATGATAGCAAAAAAAATCAGCTATAAAAAAAAAATTCATAAGTGTTCTTAGTTATTGTTCAATACTAACTTTTTGCTCTTAGCAATTATTTTTAAAGTTGTTATTTTGCTTACAACTATAAATATTGTGACCATATCCACCATAATTATGATATGAATGCCTTTTAACTGATGTACACATTGATGACAATTCAAGACTACTCTTAAATCTTCCACTATGACGCTCTATGTTTGCTCCTCTCTTTCTACCATTAGTTTGTGAGGTATTAGGATCATTAATTTACAAAGAGGGTAGAGGAGTAGTATGTTGAACATCTCTCAACTCATGTAAGCTGTAATCAATAGGTAAATTCAAATTATTGCTCTCTTCATTAGCGAGTATTTGTCCTTCCATTGTTGATGCTTTTTTAACCATTTGTCCCAAATCATTCAAAATAAACTTGTAAATCTCTTATGAATTTTTAGTAAAATGGCATAACCGATTCATGTAGCGACACACATGTATACTCCTTAAAGATTTTGCCCCATTATTTTAACCTCTTGAACTAATCCTTTATCACAAAAATGATAATGCTCCTATTTGCTTCTTTGGTCCACCTCTTTAGTATGTTTTTATCTGAAATCTCCATAATATTTTGAGTTGAAAAACTAGTAATAGGTGTTTGCATAAGATGCCCATAAACTCAAAAAATTAAAATTGACAATTACTAACTTTTGAATCTAAATCTAAAGAAATAATAAAATTGTCATGAAAATCAAAAGAATTCGTTACTTGACATTGGTAATAAAATCCACTCTTTTCAATTTTTATTTTATAGAATCATTACTTTTCACTAGCTGCTCTTGGAATATATTAAAAATATTTCTTGTGTAAACTGATGATGCATGGTGTTATATCTTGGACCAATCTTCATAATTCGTGACTTATTTCTTGAATCAAAATCTTCTCTCATTTGCTTTTCAAAATGACTATCTATAGCTTTATTATATTGTTTTAAAAAAAAATTCCATCGTTGTTGTTAAATCCATAAAAGCATCAAAGAAAGCATTAATGCTCTCACTTCTTTAAGTTATATTCATTCCAGCAAAAAAAGTGTCTCTATTATATGCGGGAATCCAAAAATTTTTCTTCTCATATAGTGATTGAAGCCATTCATTTTTTTATAAGTTGTATCTATTAATCAAATCCTCCCAATCCCTTTTAAAGTTATCCATTGTAGATGATTCACGAATACATCTCTTCAATTCACACTTAAATCTTGCATTTTTATGGTACACATGTGAAAGCTTTTCAGGGAACTTCTTCTTAATATGCCATAGACATAAGCAATGAGAAGTAAATGGAAACACCTTTTTAACTACAACTTCAATAGCTAAATCTTGATATATGATTATTGATAAAAGTTGCTTTCCAAATATAGCCTCAAGCCATGTTTGAAATAACCAAATAAAAGATTATTTTGATTTATCTTGTAATAAGGCACAACCAAATAAAATTGATTGACAATTATGGTTTAGACCTGTAAATGAAGAAAATGGCATGGCATAGTTATTGGCTTTATATGTGGTATCAAATGTAATAGTATAACCAAACTGTTGATAAGCTAGTCATGATTGTGCATCCACCCAAAAAAGTTTATCATTCGAGCATCATCATCAAATTGAAAATCATAAAAGAAATTAGGATTTTCAATTTGTCTTCTTTTGCAATAAGATAGAACAACTTGACCATCTCCAACCTCTAAATTCTTTCTTCTTAAATTTCTAAGGTGATTCCAACAATCTCTGTCAGAAAATAGTTGCTCATGACTATTAACTATTGTTGCAACTTTTCCCATAGGAATTCCTTCTTCATCAAATTTTTCAATCAAATTCTTAGTCGCAGCAAACATGCTCTTATGACATCTAAGGTAGGTTACACTTTTTGGACTAACCATAACATGGTTATGAGAGTTGCTAAAGGACTTCACTACCCAATTTCTACTATTATTTCCTTTTGATACTTTAAATAATTCCCCCACAACTAGTTTTTAATGTTACACATCTTTTTTTAACTTTTTCCTCATCATTTTTCCTCTCTTCTTTATAATAACCTTCATTGCAACATACATATATGCGACTGATTACTTTATTACTTTGATAACCAGTTACACTTAATCATTTACAAATTCCAAAACTGTTTTCTTTAGCAAATGCCTTATAAAATTTTTTAGCATCAATGAGAGAGCTAAATTCCATTCCCATATAAGGTGTAGAATTGACTTCACTTACCTTTATGAGTTGAGCAACACAATCAAATTGATTACCTTCTAAAAGTATATTATGATTTTCCATAATGCCAAAGTTGGGACAAACCTAATAAGAAAAAAAATACAAGGAACAAAGCTACATTAAAGAAAAAAAATTCAAATATGATATTAGTGTACAATAAAAAAATACAGACCTGATAGAATCAAATCGCTAATGGAAAATGCCAACTCTATATTGGCTCTCTATTTTCTGTGATGGTGAGATAGTCAACTTCCTAACATACTTTTTACTTTATACTTGGTAGAAGTCTGATACCTTAATGTTAATGCCTTTGGAAGTTGTTAACTGACACAAAGTCATTAGAATAATTAATATGATTGCAAATTTGAATGATAGAATTTAATTCTTTGCCTTAGCAATTTAAGGGTGAATGATAAAATCAAATTACTTTTAATTAAAAAAAAATTAAACTTTAGGGAGCAGTCTTGTTTTGTCTTATTAATGGAAGGTGATTTAATTAGCAAATAAATTATTAATGGAAGAAATAATATTGTAAGAAGTGAATGTTTTTGGAATATGAATCACTTCTTGTATAAATACTAAATTTAATATGGTAAATTTACTAAAAGTAATTAGATATTTTAACCATTAGATGTAATATAATCAATGGTTGAGATTTTATGTAAAATGCATTAACTTTACATATGTGTAAGTGGATCCCCACTACACACACACATAGGGCTAAGCAAACACTGACTGAATCGTACACATTGAACCATTTTGAACTAAAGTTTGTGTTCGGTTCAGTAACTAAAGTTTGTTGGCTGCGATTCGGTTAGGAGAGTGAGGATAGATTGGTAATCGTTCTTCAATTCGGTTGATACATAAAGAAAATCGAATTGACCGAATTATAAAAAATTTAAATGAACATATAAAATAATGTCATTTTATGAAGGGTGTCCTAAACCTAGACATATAAATACATCTTATTCTCTGAAGCCCTCATTTTTAACCTAATTGTCATTCTTTCCTTCATTTTCTCTCAACCTCTTCAGAGTCTTCTCTCGTGTCTTTCCTCTGTAACCCTAAAAAACTAATCTTTCCTCTTACCATCATTCTTCTCTCTCCTCTAGTAAAGCTTTGCCATTTCCCTTGCTCTCATCTCATCCCCTTCTCTCTGTGTGTTCTCTTAATTATCACATTAACTAGAGTCTTTGACTCTGAGACACTTAACTCTGCTTATGTTTCCTTGATGTTTTGATTATAAAGAACACTCTGACTCAATGTTGGTTATAGAAATACTAGATGGCTGATAAACACACTTTGTTATTATTTTTGTTACTGTTAATGTTCAATAATTAACATGACAGTGAGGAAATCGACATGCAAAGTTCTTTTTAGAGAAATCAACTAGATCTGGTAAAGATCTTATTAGGTCTTTGAATTTTTTAATGTCTTATTTAATTTTGTGTGTTTATCGAAGTGATTTTGATAGTCTTTGCTTTTTTTCTTCTATTTTTTTCATGATTTAACGGTGAATGGCCTCGGTGGTTGGATCTCATAAGTATTTTTTGATCTCTTATAGAGATTAAATGGTGGAAGCCTAAAGTTGGTAGATCCGACCCTCAGTTGGTTTTTGGTGGAAGAAATTAAAGCATTTTGTCAATACTTGAGTCAGAGCAACCTCTGAAACATCACTGTTAAAAGGTAATATATTGTTTTTACAATTTTTCTTTAAAATATGATTTTTTTATTTTAAAAATTTAAATTTTTTGTCTTTGGATCTTTTGTATGTTGATTTTAAAAATTGATTTTTCAAAAAATAGTATTTTTGTTTTGTTTATAGATGTTATGTCTCTATTGATTTTAAGAATTGATTTTTCAAAAAAATAGTATCTTTTGCGTATAGATCTTCTATGTCTATTAATTTTAAAAATAATTTTTAAAAAATTAGTATTTTTGTCTATAGATTATCTGTCTCTTGATAATATGAATATGTTTGTGAAAAAATAGTATTTTTGTATATAGATCTTGTGTCACTTGAGAAGGCAAATTGATTTTTATAAAATAGTTTTCTTTGTCTCTTTTTATATAGGCTTTTTGAATTTAACAACTGATTTTTCAAATACCAAGTAATTGATTTGAAAATTACTTGAATGGTTCCTATTTCTCTGGATCTGCCAAATTATTGCTAAAAGTTGAAGTTAGTTGTATTCCATTACTAAACAGAATGTGGCTTGAGTATGTTGAAGCCTATAATTGATCCATAATTTAGTTGAATTATTGTTTCATTTAATTCTTAGTTTCTGAAAGCCTATTTAAAATTTCTAATTTTGTGTTTTACTCTCTTATTGTATATAATATATAATGTAGACAAAAATGGAAGGAGGTCCTGCCAGTGGCAATCAAATTGCTGGTGGTGGTGAACCAACACAACCTGCAGAGGTGAAAGCCCAAAAGCAGCCCTAAGTTGCTTTAAAAAAAAAAAAAGGAAGGGCATAGAAAGCAAAAGTATGACATGGGAGCACTTCAAAAAAATCCTTAATGAGCAAAGGAAGTTGGTACAAGCTAGATGTATATATTGTGTTGAAATGCTTTCTACTAATACTAAAAAAAATGGCACTTCATCCATTAGACATCATATGCTCACTTGCATGAAAAATCCTTGCCCTAAAGAGACTAGGCAGGCCCTTTTAACTCTGCAACCTACTGTGCATTTTGAGTCTGATTTGAATGACTATATAGGTGTCCTAAGTACTTGAAAGTTTGATTAGGATGCAATTAGAAGTGCATTATCTAATATGGTCATTGTTGAAGAATTGAGTTTTAAATTTGTTAATGGGGAGAGATTCAAAAATTTTATGTCTGTTGCTTGTCCTAAGTTTAAAATACCTAGCAAATGGACAGTTTGTAGAGATTATTATAATGCATATTTAGCTAGGAGGTTGAATTTTAAAAAAAAAATTTGAGGCACTGCGAAAGTCAAAGAGTCAGCATCACAACTGATTCTTGGACTTTAATTTAATGCATTAACTACATATGCAATACTACTCATTACATTGATTCAGAGTGGAAGCTCCATAAAAATATCTCACGTGGGGAGTACATTACTAAAACATTGGAAAATTGTCCTCTTACTTAGGGGATTAAAAATGTTTTTACTGTCACAATTGATAATGCCTCTTCTATTGACACTTATGTGGTTTTTTTTTTAAAAAAATTGATGAGTTGGGGTACATATGCTATTAGAGTAAAATATGTTCACATGAGATGCATTGCACACATTCTAAATCTTATTATTAATGAGGGTTTGAAAGAAGCACATGCATCAGTCAAAAGGGTTAGAGAAGTAGTAAGATATGTTAGGAATTCACCTGCTAGGTTGACAAAGTTTAAAGATTATTTTTGATTTACTTGGTATTGAGTCTAAATGTACATTGAGTCTAGATATTCCAACTAGGTGGAATTCTACATATCTTATGTCAAACACTACTTGCTCTTATGAATTTTTTTTTGAAAACTATGAGGAATGCGAGTGTGCTTTTCAGGCAGATTTAGGGGATGAAGTGCTTGATTTTTTGAACTGATACTCTGCCAAATAACTTGATGATTTCTTGCAGCACTTTTATCATATTACATTGAGAATATCTAGTTCTCAATATATGACTGCAAACACTTTTTTATGGAATTTTTCATCTTTTTTTGCATTCTAAATGAATGGCAATTATCCGATGATGCTGCTAAATGATCAATAGCATTTTGCATGAAAAGAAATTTTGATAAATATTGGGGGGATCCTGAAAAGATGAACTTGTTAATTTTTATTGCTAATATTCTTAATCCTAGAGATAAGCTTGAATATATAGAGTATTCATTGACTCAATTTTATGGTCAAACTTTGGGTGGAAGCTTTTATATTTCTTTGAAAAATGCTTTGTATGAGTTGTTTAATGACTAGTCTTCTTTATACAAACCTACTTCTGACTCTTCTTCTCAAACTGGCCTTCCAATTGATGTGTGTGAACCTGCTTCTGCTACTAATGGGAGCTCAACGTCTTTGTTAAAAGCCTAATTCAAAAAGCATAAACAAGAACTTGGTCTTGGTGGAAGTAAACAATCTAAGATAGATATTTATCTAACTGAGTTTGTTCTTGAGGAAGTGGGCACATTTGATATTTTAAGATGGTGGAAGTTGAACTTTGAGAGATTTCCAATTCTCTCATGCTTAGCACGTGATGTTTTATTTGTGCCCATCTCCACTATAGCTTTAAAATTGGCTTTTAGCATAAGCAGGAGGGTACTGGATTGTTTTAGAAGCTCTCTGACTCCTAAACTAGTTAAATCTTTAATATGTTCACAAGATTGGCTTAGAAAGTCTACCAAGCCAGTCTCAATTGAAGAGGTAGTAAATGAATTAGAGAAGTTTGAGAAGGGTATGTCTTCTATTATTTATTTACTTCATTTCAATTCTTTAAAATTCTTTCTTTTCTACTCTTTTCCTTTCTTAACTTCTTTTTTTTTCCCAGAGTTACCCCTGGTTGGAATTGCTCCAAATGTGGCATCATCATGTGCCACTTAGCATTACTTTTTGAGTAATGTTATTGATTTATGTTTGATTTTGATTCTGAATTCTGATTATATATGTGATCTGTTATGCTGTGTGACCTCTACTTATGTGACCTATACTAAGGTGACAATTTGTTTGTTGCTAGGTTGTTGTTGCATGCTATGTGATCTCAGCTTATGTAACCAACACTTAAGTGACATTTTGTTTGTTGTCAGTGCTGTTGTTGCATGTTGATTGATGGGCAATGATGATGCTTCCACCTACCTTTTGATTATATGACATGCTAGTAGAAATTTCTCCGGTGGCTTTTATATATGTTGCTAGAAATCTTTGCCGCATTTTGTACATGAATTGAGCTTAATACTCTAAGCCCATTTTGCTTTTACTTCTCATTTTTGTTCTATTTGCTAAAAAAATTGTGTGTATTTTGTACATGATTTGAGCCTAATACTCTCTGAGTCTACTACTCTGTTTGCCCATTTTGGTTTGAATTGAGCCTACTATATGTCTTCTCATTTATGTTTTGCTTTTTGTTTCAATTTTTGTTTGTTTTAATGTGAATATGTTTGTGCTGTTTTGGGCTATGATGCTGCTTCCACCTAAGTCTTCAGATTTTATTAATATGCTAGCTGATACAATTTCTTGGGTGGCATGTCTTTGTTGCCAGATTTTGTTGCTGCATCTTAGCATGACTTGAAAACTTTAACTCTGAGCCCATTTTTGTTTATGTTTGTCTGTCATTTGTGTTGAGCTTTTCATCTATGAATTTCTAATTTTTGCATCTGTTTGGACTTGTTATTTATTTGCAGGATGATGGTATATATTTTGGGTGCTTCATTGATGACACTGCAATCAGTTTTTTTTTTTTTTATTTCTGCAGGCCAATACTATTATTTTTTTTTTTTTATCAAATTTGGCTGTTGACTTCGATATTTTTTGCTCTAAAGTCTTAGCAAGAGGGCAAGTTGCCCTAGGCAACTAACTTAATATAATTTTTTGTAAATTATGTCTAACAATTTATTTCTGTTTATTTTAGCCCATTTTTTGTATTTAGTAAATGACAAAACTTGTTTCTTTGCTGTTTTTAATTGTAATTAAGCCCATTTTATAATTATTGTTAGTGTAAAACACATGGGCCTTGTCCAAATATATAGTATATGATGAATGTTTGTTTAAATTCTTTTATTTATTGGCCCAACCGAACCCATTCGGTTAATTAAATCGCAAATACTGAATATTTTCGGTCCGCCGAACTGATATTTCCAATGATTTTCTCAATTCGGTTCGGTTCTCATTTTTCACTTAAATTAACCGACTAAAAAATAGCTTATCTTTGCCGAACTGAACTGAACCGATCAATGCACACCCTTACACACACGAGACTCTAGTATAGAAAATATGATTTTTTACTTTGCTATAGCTATAATACCAATTAACATAGCAAGCTAGTGTGGTTAATAAGATTAATATACAATTAAATTTGAATTTTTTTTTTGAGTTGGTTAATTTCCAACACCACAAGAGGGAAGAGAAGGGAGTGGGTGTTCGAACCCTACTATTCTCAAATTGGATGTCCACATCTTTTGTCACTTAAACTATTCGTGAAGGACAAAAATAAATAAATTTCAAGCACATAAATTTAGTTATAACTTAAAAAAAATTGTATTATTTCTTGAATTTTATGAAAAAAGAACATAATAATAATAATAATAATAATAATAATAATAATCATCATCATCATCATCATCATCATCATCATCATCATCATCATCATCCCTCCTGCATCACTTCGCACATATCTATTATTATATAGGTACAATTGAATAATTTTCGGTTACAAATATTATTTGATGATTATGTACTCAAAATTGGTTGGATTTGAAGTGATAAAGACAAATACAATAATATTCGCAGATAGCAACTTCAATAAAAACCAATCAAATCAAATTGGAGTTGGAGAGGACTTTCTCCTAATCTACAAGTTTATAATATTGGCTCAAAGAATTATTCACATGATACTAACTATGATTCAAATAATAGATAATACCAAATTCAAACTCACATTTTAAAATCTTCATGAAGTTTCAAAACTACACTTATAAAGGTGAACTCTTACTACTTTATTTTTTTTAAAAAAAAAAGTGAATTGTTACTAAATATTAAATTAAACGCTAATACTTATTTAGCTTAAAAAATGTCATCTAAACCATTTATTTATCTTTAAAATTAAACAAACTAATAAATAATCTTCTTAAAATAAGTAATCATTTTATTATAGTGCATTCTGTATTATAAATATAAAATAAATATTTAGCATCAAGATTTTTTTCATTTCAGATTGAATATTGAATTTTATATTTTTATTTTCAATTGAGTATGAAATATTATGAGATATGTATTATAGAATGACATCTAACATGAAAAATATTCAAAAAAATATTATAATTTTAATGTCACTTTATAAAAAATTTCATTAAAATATTTATGGGAGAAATATAAATTAAAAATTTAAAAATAGTAAAAAATGAATTAATTATTTTAGAAAATAAACTATATAAAAGAGTGAGGCAAGGTTTTTTATTTCTTATTTTAGGGATAAGTACAATTTTAATTTCTTTAATTTTCCCTTTTGACAAAATCAATCATGTATTTTTTAGACATTTTCCAATATTTCATATATTTTTTTTATACTTTTAATACACTTTTAACAAATATTATTTAAAATATATGCTTTAATGTAAAAATAATATTCATTTTAAGTACAAAAATTATATAATGAAAGATATATCATTCAACTAACTACAATAAACTCACAAAAAAATAATGTTTAGCTGTACTTTTTGTTTTATTATGAATAAAAATAATAAATTTTAAAATAAATTTATAATATTTTTAAAAATAATCAGTTAATTTTTAAAAATAATCAGTTAATTAGATTAGTCATATCATACATAAAACAAATTTATTATTAAGATTTAATATTATATCAACATTTTTCATAAAATAATTAAAGAGTATTAAAGTGTAAAAAATATAAAATATTTAATCATAAAAACTTAATAAAATTAAATTTGCGAAAAGGGGAATCCATAAAAATTAGAATTTTACTTATCCCTTTATTTTAGCAGGGGCAACCTAAGGGAGTAAAGTGAACCTCGTTGCCTTCAATGCCAATTGGCCGTTACTCATGAGAAGAACTTTCAAATTTTTTTTTATTTTAAGTTTTTAGATGAGGTGGTTAATTTTCAACACCATAAGGGGGAAAGCATGAGAGACGAGGTTCGAACCCTACTCTACAACAGGATGTCCACATTTTTAACCATTTGGACTACTCGTGGAGAATAGAAATTTTAAAATTTGTTTGCATAGTGTTATGAGATAAGGTATAAATTAAACTTTCAATTTTATTCTTAAGTTTATATTTAATCTTAATATTTTTTGTTTTATTTAAACTTTAATTTTGAAAATTATATTGAACCATTTTTTAAAAAATTATTAGAATTAAGCCCAAAAAATTAAAAAAAAAGTTTAACTTTAGCATAAATTAATAAAAATTAGTTTGATAATAATGAGAATTAATGAAACTATTATTTTTAATATTTTTTGATAATTTAAAAAAATTTAAAAATAATTTTATAGATCTAAAAGTTTTTTAAAATTTTAAAATTTTAGAATCAAGCCATGTACATTTTAAAAAAAAATAATTAACAATTTTCTATACTCAATAATTTTTAAAATTTTTTAAAGTTTTCTATAAATATATAAATTTTAAAAAAATTATTATGCATATAAAACATTTTCAGTTATTTTTTCTTAAATGCGTGTTGCTTGATTATGCAATTTTTAAATTTTTAAAAATTTTAGATCTGCACAAAATATTTTTTAACTTTTTAAATTTTTGAAAAATATAAAAATATATTTCTATAAATTTAAAAACTTCATGAATATTTATTTTGAAGTAATTTTATCAATTTTCATTGGTATTGAAGCTAACTTTTATTAATTAACGTTAAAATTAATTTTTTTTTTTAATTTTTAAGACTTAATTACAACAACTCTTTAAAGGAGGGTCCATTTCAAATATTAAAGTCCAAATGGGACCACAAAAATATTAAGGTCAAATATAACCTTTTGAGTAAATTTGAGGGTCCATTTTGTAATTTATTGCTAGTGTTATTTTAGGGATAATAACATTTTTAATCCTATAACTTATATCATTTTTCAATTAAGTCCTATAATAAATTTTCTTTACAATTAAGTTTTATAAGTTTTAAAAAGTCTTTTGGTTAGTCATATCCATTAGTCAAACCAATTTTCTGTTAGTCAACCATTAAAATTAAACTTTTTATTTACATTTTAGTCCTAAAACTTGAAAACTTTTCATATTTTAAATAAATAATTTTTATTTTTATTTATAATTTATTATATTATTTAATTTTTATAATTTTTGTATTTACTCAGTAAAATAATATCAAAAAATTAAAAATTAAAAATATTTCTGTCTTAAATTATTAGTTGCATTAACAATTACAAAAAAAAATTAATCAAGTATTATTTAATTATTTAAAATAAATAATTTTAATTAATCTATCATATATGAATAATTTTTTTATTTTTACATAAATTTAATTAGTTTTGTCAACATTATAATTTGTGTTAGACTTTAAATATCTATTGAATTCAATTATGTTTGAATTAGATATTTTACATTAACCTATTTTATAAAAAAATTATGTTCACTTATTTAATTACTCAAATATTTGTTATAAAAATAGTCTATATTAAAGAAATATTTTTCTTAAAAAATTGTCGATTTTAAATTCAATTGAGTTTAAAAATTATTTAAAATATAACACAAATTATAACATTGTCAAAATTGATTGAGTTTTATCAATATAAACAATTTATTCATTTATGATATATTAATTAAAATTATATATTTAAAAATATTTAAAATATCTAATTAATTTTATTTAATGTTGCTTATTAAACTAGTAATTTAAGAAAAATTATTTTTAATTTTTAATTTTTGATATTGTTTTAGTAACTTATATAGTTATTATGCAAGTTAAATAATAAATAAATCATAAATAAAAAATACTTATTTAAAATATAAAAATAATATATATTTTTTAAAGTTTTAAGACTGAAATGTAACATAAAAGTTTAATTTTAAGGGTTGACTAACAAAGAATTGAGTTGATTAATAAAAAGATTTTTTAAGACTTATAGAATTTGATTTTAAAAAAATTACTTATAGGACTTAATTGAAAAAAAAATATAAGTTATAGGACTAATAATGTTGTTATCCCATTATTTTATTATAATAGTGCAATTCTTATTCTGCCAAATTAACTTAACAGTATATTTTGAAAGTGAAAAAAAGTAAAGGGAGAAAAAAATAAAGGTGAAAATAATCCTTTTATATTTTAAAAATAATGAAAAATAAGAAAGGAAAGAAATTCTTTAAATATTTTTTCTCTAAAATGAAAAGAAATTAGAGAGAAAAAAGGAAAAAAATTAAAATTCAATGCAGGCTCCATTTGTTTGAGGAAAATATTTTGTCTTTGGAAAGAAAATATTTTTTATTTTTCTATATTTGGTTGCAACATTAAAATAGACAATAAATGAGAAGATAATGCATTGAAAAATAAAAGAGAAAATAATAAATAAGGAGAGAGGCATTTGAAAAAGTATTGAAAAATATTTTTCTATCTTTAAAATTGGAAATTATTTTCTCTTGTTTTGAAGTAATTTTTCTTTGATTGGTACATTATTTTCCTTTGACTTATTTTTTCTAAATAATCCAAACACTGAAAAATAAGAGAAAATATTTTTCGCAAATAAATAGAGCCGTAATTTGAATTTAAATCTGATAACTTTATTTTTTAATTACTTTATCTTCATCATCATTAGATGATGGCTTATTTTATTATCCAACGGTGGTTAGTAAAAAAGTATATTTTACTTTGCAAAAATCAAAATAATGATAAAATGCATCTTAAATTAAAATCTAAAGTTAACAAATTAACATAATAATCATAGAATGCACTTAACAATTTATTATATATTTATTTTATTTTACTATGCTTCAGTTCAAATATTATGATGGAAAATAAAAAAAGGAAATAATTTTATTTTTTAATTTTTCTTTTGTATTTTATTTGCTCCTATTCAAATATATGATAAATATTTTACACGTCAATAAAAATAAAATATATCTTTAGATTATAAATTTAACGTACATTAAATTTTTCAATTGTTGAAATTTATGTGGAAATGTGTGTATACCTATAGCAAAAGAAAAAAAAAAGCGGGGAAAAGTAAGATCCCAAATTCCAAATTTATTCTCTTTGATCCCTTTTACTTAGTCAGTGGGACCATAAAAATATCCACATAACGCTTCCGAATGTATTCTTTTTTTTTTTTTTTAAATATACTTTTTGATCCCATCTATTTTCATGCCAAAACTTGGCTTCGGCTCATTCTCATAATAGATGGTACAGCATTTTTATTAGGTGTCAACATGGGACAGAAAGGGAATGCTGATTATTTGTTTTAAATGTATTTTTACCCATAAATTTTCTTTTTTTTTCTTAATTTAATTTAACTGACATAACATTATAATGAATAAATACTTAATTTTAGATGCATTTAAATACATAAAATGAATTAATAAAACTAAAATTATCAATTAACAGAAAAAAATTAATTTTAATTATTTATTTTCTCTAATTAAATATTATTTTAACTTATATAATTTTTATGTGTATATTAATATAGATTATATAAAATATATTAATTTTATATATTATAATAATTTTAAATAAATTGAGAACTATTGAAATCAATTAGTATAATATTATTCTCACTTAAATAATATTTTAAATTTATATTTATAGTTATGTTAAATTAATTATTTAATTTTATATTTTCATAATTTAAATGGGTATGAGCTAATCAAAGTTGGGTGAGAGTAAAAAAAAAATTCAAAATAGAAAAATGGAATTGATGATTAAAAAAAAAAACTGTGCATTTGGGTATCTTCTTTTTTTTTTTCCTTGCAATTTGCATACACGTATGGTGTGGCAGGGTACGGATGTTGGTCAATTGTGATTATTATTATTATTTTCATCTTAAAATTATAGATATAAAAGGGTGACTAATGGGCATCATCATCTTCATCATCAACATCAAGCGGCTGCCATTTCTGTTCACTTTCCTTCTCCCATTATCTTGTTTCTTCTTCTTCTGCTGCTTCTGCTTTTGTGTTGTTAAAGATGAAATCTTTAGGTAGGCCACCAAGAACCCATCAGTTATAAATCAAAGAAGAAGAAGAAGAAGAAGACGACAGTGTTTCTTGATATTAATGCACCATCATCAATTAGACATCACTAACGAGAGTATGAGTATGGAATTTGACAAATCTTGCATCTTTCTCATCAAGATTAATCCTTTTTGTTCTTTTTCTTGTTCTGCTTCTTGTTCTCGTTATTTTTCTTCATCTGGGTTTTCTGATTTTTGTTGTGCTGCTATATCATCATCTTCATCTTCATTTTTACGCTCCTTGTCTTTTGGAAGTGAATTTCCAGAGCCTGATTCAATGGAATCTAGCACTAAAGTTTCCACTTCTAAATTCTCTACTGCTCCTTTTGTTTTACTTTAAGGTCTTCACTTATATTTGTGTTGCCTTGTATTGTGTTGTTTTTTCAGAGTCTGTATGACATTTTTTTGCTTGAAGCAATTCCTCTCTCTTTTACTCTCTGTCTCTGTCTCTGTCTCTGTCTGTTTTTAAGTAAGAAAGAAATGCTGCCTGCATCATTGACCCATTCATGTAATCCTTTAATCACTCGTGCCACTTCTACTTCAGCAAGAACCATGTCAGCAATTCACTTTGATTTTAGACCCATCAGGTGATTTTTCATCTTTTCATTTATCTTTTGCTCTAAGATATTTTCTTTTTTCTGTTTTGCTTCAGATATTTATATCTTAGTATGTAACACTTAATTATCTTAGTATGCCTAAGTTGAGTCAATGTTTGTGTTGAATTATATATTTTGTATAGAGGTGGAAAGAAGGATTTTTGTGGTAGTAAAAAAAAACCCAAAATATCCCTTTATTCTTTACACGATGATGATCATCATCAGGTATGATCATGATCAACGTTGGATGTGGATGAGAAGAAGGACCCTTTTCCCATGGACTAGGAATGTGGATGTGAAAACTGCTATTGTTTCAGTTTCAGTTTCAGCTTCAGCTTCCTCTCTTTCTACCAATCAGATGACCATGGACTCATCCCGCCTCAATGTTTATCAGGAGGTTTATTTGTTTTACCAATGAATGCCTATTTGTTCATTTTACTTTGTTGTTCTTTGAAAAGTATTTGCATATTTATTATGTTCATCTCTTCTCATTGATATCCCTGTACTTTCTCTGAGTTTATTATTTCCATTTTATACATTGTGAATTCCATCTTATCCTTATCTTGGTGCTATATATAATCCCTAGGTTGTCAAGTCTGCAAGGAAAAAATTCACCAATGAAATCTCCTTTCAATCTAAAGACAAGGACATCTCACTTGCAAAGGTATATAAAGTTTTCTTTGTTAATATCTTCTCATGTTCTTTGAGATTACTTGATAGGATCTTTCTCTCTTTTTTTCCTTTAGTCGTCTTCTCGATTACTTGTTCCAAAAACATGCTTCTTAGTAATCCACTTGCCGTATATTGATAATGACCTCAAGCTATGCAATTTTGCACGTTTGGACTATATGCTCAAGCTGGGTCGGATAAAAGTTGGAAGAAGTTGTTGCAATATGTCTTTACGAATAAAAATTTCCACTTTAAAATGAAAAATTTCCATCCTTTGGTGATTCTTCATTATGCTATGTTACTTGCTGGTGCAGGCATTGCTGTACATTGCAGCTGAAGATGAGGCATTTGTTGCTTTCAATAGAGAGATGGATGCTCGCTCGCTTCTAAACGAAAGGAGAAGTGCTTCAGTCCCATTAGATGACCCCGAGTGGGACACTGTGGAGCAAATGCCTCTGGCCGGAAAGAATATAACTGAGTGGCTCAGTGAGTTGGACAATATAGCCAGAGAAGTTGAAGCAGAGCTAGTTTCAAGAGATATAGGCTGCCATTTGTCTGAAGTTTTGGATGCTGTAAATGTAGTTCTTTTTGAGCTAAGAGGCTTCAAAAGGTCGCCTGTTGTTGTAGATTCAAAATATTCATACTTGCACACTGTTCTCAGTACTGCATGTGGCAGTGGTAAAGCTCCTTTTTTAATATTTTTTTGCATATATGGCTATTTTACTGTTTCTTATCTGTAGGCACATTTTAGTAAATTATTTTTTTGAGATTTATTTCATGGATATGCAAGGATACCTGACAATTTATTATTATTATTTTTTGCTTTTCTGACAGCAATTTTGCTTAGCATAATTTACATTGAAGTTTGTAGACGACTCAGTCTGACCATTGTGGGATCTCGAGTTGGGGAAGAATTTTTGATATGGCCCCAAGCAGGGAACCTAGAGGTGCTTAAAACTTTTGTTGCTGATCTCTGTTAGCCATTCTTAGAATATTGCATCAAGGATTTCTTTTAAAATTGCAGTTTCTGTCGTGTTGGAAGTCTGCTTAGTTTAATTTTGTGTTTTCTTTCTGTAGGAGCTCTTCAAGGTGACTTCAGGGCACAGTTTATTTGCAATTGTCAATGGAAGGTGTGTGGAGGACCCTAGGTCAAAGGCATCAGATTTGACTAGCAATTCACTTTCAGGGCTTGAGATAGCTACAAAGCGAGACATTATTGAGATTTCTCTGGCCAATTTGATTGTAAGTTGTAATCTATGCGGTTATGCCCAAATACTTTTTTGGTTACTTCCATCACTATTGGTTGGTCCTGCTTTATATATAGATATATATAAATTCTTCAAATTTTGCAGAGGCTTCACTGGAAACGTGCTTCAAGATTGAATCACGGATTGATGCTGACTTCTCCACTGAGGCATGTTCATGATGCTGATGAGAAACATAACATGATCCATAATTCAAATGTTCCTTTGCTTCGGCCACGAGATCTGAGGTACCTATATTGCTCTTTGGCAGTGGCAATTATTTCTTCTATCAATATTTTGCTGTAGTGTTCATCCTTATTTGTTCTAGCAGTTAACCTGTGCAACATAGGCAAGAATATTGTATGAAAACTAGGAAAGCTGTCGAGCATCTGAAGTATCTTTGTGCCAAATTTGTTCAGCCAAATTTTATTTTTTATTCTGGGAATTGTCGCTTAGTATCGTAGATATCTTTCTATGTTTATGTATACCTGTTGCCTTCTTGAATTAGTAACTCTGCATGTTTTGGTGACATCGTTCTTCATAAACATACATATCGTTTTTAAAAACTTGTTTTAACTCAGCTAGTTGGAATGGCTTCATGAATTCTTTTATTTATCATGTTTTGTCTGGGCCAGGCAAGAAGTTGGCATCCCAAATCAATGCTTCGATAAGCCGCCTTCTCCTATATCTTGTGGAGTTGTGGGGCTTATGAGGCAGAAGACTAGTATTTTGTATGTCTTGATTGTATTCGCATTTGTTTGTTTTTCTTGTCCATGTGCTTATGGTTCCCTCTAGTGAGGAACATGATGGAGGAAAGATGCCTGCTCACTGATGACTTTTTTCTGAGTTAATCTAAGCCATTATGGGATCGAGATTTGAAAGAAGGGAGCTTAGAGTTAGTAGCTAATTAGAATGAGGAAAAAAAAATGGTTGGCTGTTTTAGAGGCTGTGAACAGTTCCTGAGGTACTGTTTGCAGCAAAAGGCAAGAAGGAAAGAAGCGTAATGATGAAAGAAAAAACAGGCAAATAACCTTATGGCACAGAAGGATGGAATACTGATATTACTTTTGGAAGAAGGGAGCTTATGTTCATTTTTTTTGGTTGAGTAGATGTTTGTATTTTTGCTAGCTGAATTCTATGAATCACTGTTCAGCAGGAATATGAATTCAGAGCTCATGATTCATTTTCTTTTACAGTGTGTTCCTTGGTATAGTAGGGTATGTTCTCTCACCCGGTAAGATGTGTTTCTAACTTTTATATACTTAGCTGTGGCAGTTCACCCAAGAGGATTTTTTTGTGGTCATCCACGTCAAGCAATTTGGCAATGACATTTTCAGAATTTATTGTGTATGGGCTATGTGGAGGCCATGGCATTGGCTGTCATGTTTTTTTCTTTTTTATTTGTTTGCTGCACGAGTTACTGTTTTGTCGTTTTGAGAATTCAAATTTTGGTATTGGATATACATCTGAATGTTCTGAATTTTTTTTTTAAAACACTTGTGTAGTTTATCGGCCGTTTATTTAGCATCAGAAATCACAACATTCATGAGTCCATTTAGAACAATTAATTTATGGATGCCATGCTAAATTATACAACTGCTTACAGGCTGGCCATCATGGCTTCAGAAAGACTGCTGATTCTGCAGCCGCATAATTGGGCTTTGAGGAGAGACCATGGCATGATGTTGTACTATAATAGGTACTATTTAGTTATTCAAAATTGTAGTTGAGTTTACTTTGTTATTTACGAGAAGAATATGACAAATGCAGGGAATATGGAAAGGCTGTGCAAGAGCTTAGCATCTGCATGGCGTTTGCACCGGAAGAAGAGGCAGAAATTCTGGAACCGTTCGTTGAGAAACTGCACTTGCTGCGGCTTGAGTCATCTTGGAAGTCTCTGGGGCATGCAAGTCATCTCACTGTTCCTTGACCTTCTTTCCTGTAAATAGCATATACCCTTCACTCTCTTGCACGAGCCTCCACCCCTCCTTTGTAACCTTGCTTTGATGCTAATCATAAGAGTATTCCATTTTATGCGAGTACTTGAATGCAACTCTGATCACTATTATTCAAACTGCATGGTTTCGAGCACGTTTTGAGATATAAGAACAAGCATTTATTTGTCCTGAATCAGAATATGTATGTAAATGTGAATTCTTCCTTTTTTTTTGGGGTGTGTTTTTTCCTCTGTTGATATTTTGATGATGTCTCCCTAATCAACTTGTAACCTGCAATTATAAATTTTTTACCCACAAAGGGAAGGTGCCTCTGCCAGACTTCAACAACCAAATGTAATGCTCCTGACGAAACCAGAAATTGTCAGAGGCTGCAGATGTGGTTCCCACGATTTAGTTCAAGGCTGAGAAGAACCAGATAGAGGTCATTGATGTGTCTTTGTGGATGTCTCCTAAGCAGGTCTATTGTAAAACATCAACCAAAACTAACAATCAACTTAGCCAATAGCAATTGAAAGATGCTTAATATCGGAGAAAGGTGATACTGAGCAGGTTTTGAATTCCGCAAAGTGCTTGTGGTTAGGTTAGGGGTGACCGGTGAGCATCTGTCAGTTCAATTTAACTGCCACTAACTGCATTGCTGATTTTTCTTTAATAACCTTTAACGGAAAATATTTTCTAATCATAATTTTATTATTTATTCACAAATTTCTCTAAATTAATATATTTTGTAACATATTAACTAAAAAATAGAAATTTGGTTAATTTTTTTTTTTTTATAAAAACCAAACTGAATATTGTTTTTTTTTTAAAGCTAAAAACCAACTTGGTAACTAATATACCACGGGCTTAAATCATAGTTGCAAATTGCAAGTGCATAAGATGACTTAATTCTGTAGTCTCAACTCCAAAGGTACGCTCCTTTCATTCTTCACAACTAAGAAACTCCAGTGTTTTTTTTTTTTTGGAATAACTCCAATGAATTATTACCTATATTGCAGCATGAATCAAATACAATAACAGCATCAAGGATGCTAAACATGCTCATAGATTGCTCACAACGATCAGGGTACACTCACATTGCACCTGGTAGATGGATACAGGTAAAGTTTTATAAAGAAGTTCTACGGGCAACATTAGATCAATCAAAAGAGCAAAACTAATGCGCATATGATCTTTTAATATGAGTGCACAAGCTGTATTGCAACATGCTGATGGTGATGCATGCCGCCAGGAGCCTCACATATTATCCCATCCTAATTCTCACAATTTTACAAGAAAAAAAAAAGAGAAATGAAAAATGAAAAAGAAAAAGAAAGCAATAAACTAAACCTCAATAAATAATGTAAAAGAAAAGAAGGATGCAAGTGAGTCTCACTTCTCTGACCAGCATGATCTAAGTATTATTTTCAGGAGTTAATAACCAAAATCACACTATCAAACTTGCTATTTCTTCTTAAGTGCATTCATCTTGTCTCTGAGATAGTAGAGCTTGGCCCTCCTCACTTTTTTCTTCTCCAGCACTACTATATCCTTTATGTTTGGCGAGTACCTATAAATCATCATAGAGAAAAAGAGAGATAAAGAACACTAGGAAAGCTAGAGCCTCCTTTTGGGAGCAAAATGACAACACAACCAGAAATTAAGACACAACTATGTAAACTCATCCTTGTAACTTGTAAGGTTGCAAATTACCCCTTGTTATGATTCAATCATATTGCCATTATCCATAAAAACTGTTACAAGTTCCCAAAATTACAACTTTATTGTTTCAGTGGCTGCAAGTTCTGCTATGCACTAGTTGTAACTGAATTCAACAGCTTTCGTTAAATTTGTTTATTCTTTATTTTTGTTATGAAAGAGATTCTGAGTACGTATCTGTACTTGTTACAAAAATTCTAAATGCATTTGCTGTGTCTGGGACTGGCCATTTCTACATATTTCTTATATGATATATACAATAACGACAGAAGGAAAAAAAAATGTTTGCACTATTATGCACTACTACTCAACTGTTTTAGTTTATTTAATCTATTTCAAATTGCATATATTTGTTCTAATTTTATTCAGATTGTGAAATTTAAACAGATAAATGTTAATATATCATAAATACAAAATTTAAACAATTAATTTATCAGCAAGTGATATTTCCGTTCTTTTAATCATAAAGGCAAATATTGTAAGAAATTCTGCAGCAAAAATTTGCAAAACAAGAGACTAATAACAAAATACTTTAAGAATCATGAATTATATGTATAGATATAATGAGACAAAAAAGGATTCAATTAGGGCTCAATCTCACAATATTTTGGAAATTTTACTTCAATTTCATTAGTATTCAACAACAATTGGTATCTACAGGTGAACTTGAAGCAAATGCACATAGATGGGAACCATATGCTCCATACACTATGCACCTCCAATCGCAAACAGCATTCATGCATGCAGGTCATCTTAATAAGAAGATCAATTAAAGCAACCATGTATACAATATGAGCATCAAGAATAAGCCCCAAAAGAGTAGCAACTAATATCCAACTCCAAGTCATGTATTGAAATGTTAAGCTCTTCATGTATCCAAATCTTGTGCACATTCCTTAATCAGCAACTCATGCCAATATGCTATCCTAACTTCAGTGCACAAGATGTACTTGATTGATTGAAATAAATGCAAAACTTGTAAGTTGTAAGCCAGCTCCCAAGGCACTCAGGTAGAAAGATAAGAACAAAGGAGCCAGAAACAAAAAGGGACTAACTTTCCTGTTTTAAGGAGCAAGTAAAAACAATATATGGAAGCCAACATAAGTTCAAAAGGTACAAGATTCTGACAGTACTTACAAAGGGAAGAGAGATTCAACTCCAACCCCTGCCACCATCCTCCTTAGTCTAATTGTAGTATTTATTCCAGCATTACGTCTGGCTATAACAATGCCTTTCACAATTGAAACACGTCTCTTATTTTCAGGAGTTTCCTGATAGCATCACAAATCAACACAGAATAAATTGAATTGAAAACATTAAAATGCCTCCCATCCCTCTCAGAAATTACTAACACGATAATAACTGTTTTTTTTCTCAAAAGCATACCACTTTGAGTTGCACAATATAACCGGGCCTTATATCAGGAATCTCCCTCTGGGTCTTTACATCCTGCACTGCTTCCTTGTCAAGAATCTGCAAACAACAATAACTATAATGATGAACAAAGACTCTGCTGCAGCAAGAATGCTGACTTCCAAGAATATAGACCAAAGGATTCATGCCTGCATTATGTGCCTAGCGGTTTTATCCAGTCTCTTAAATTTAATGTTGGGCGCTACATCCGCAGGGGACCCTGAGGGAACTGTGGAAGGTGATTCAACAGAATTTCCAGCTGTTGTAACGTTCCTACTGGGGAAAGAACGTACTGCTGCTGTCCTAAAAGACAAATTAATCCTAGAATTTGAAGCGTTGCCATTGGACAACATCAATGTACCTGTTGGGAAGACGGAATTTATCTGCCAAAAAGAATTCCAAAATTAGATTCATTTAGGAAATGTTCTTGAAAAATGGGATCCTTCTTTGACATAATTACAGAAAGTGTCATATTCAATACAATCCCATCAACAAAGTAACAAAATCTCTCCCATTTCAATACCCATATTAAGCAAAGTTGAAGAGAACATAAAGATATTTCACAAATCCAATTAATTTGGCAACAATCATCATAACATAAAGAAATGCTCACATAGTTTATGTACTTACTTAGGTAAAAGAACAATCATTTATTTCCACAACTGCTAAAGCAATCAAAAGATGATTTGAACACCATACTTTCATAAATTCTCGTTCAAGGATGGGAAAAGGATAAAGAACATACTAAAGTGATGCGGTGAAAGGACCGGAAGAGGTGATTTTTCAACTCAGCAGCCCCATTAAATCCATGAAAATTACTGCTACAAATGGCTAAAGAATCTCCGGCAGATTTGAAACGAGTAACATTTGAGCTGTAGCTATTAAGTGTTGGCCTCCGAATTAAACTCCGGCAAAAAGACTGCATTTTTTTGTTCTATAAAATTATCTGTAACTTGCAAAAGAGAATAGAAAAATGGAAAATTATACTCTGAAGAGACGGAAATGAAAAGAACAAGAACTGGGTTTGCCTTCCAAGTGACAAATCAAAAACCCTTCTAGATTGTTGAATGAATTGGAGGGTTTATGATAGTAGCACAAAACGGCCACGGGTCGAAGCCTAATTTCAACCCAAAAACTTCTTATCGCCTGTGCCGAAGTCCGCAGACCTTCAGTACGGCTGAGGTGGGCCATAAACAAGGGCCCCAGCTCCGGTCCAATCGAGTGTATCTGAGTCAAACTTAAACCCACTTAAATTCTGATTTGTTTATTACTCTAAACCCAGTCCAACCCCAACATCTATGGACTCTTGAAAATTTTTAGGAGTTATTGCTATTTGACCCCTCTATTTTACCATATTAGACTATTTGGTACCTCATATTTAAGAAATTATAGTTTTTTAACTTTTTTAGGCAATATTAGTTTTTTCCTTCTGTCAGTACTTCCATTAAAAATTATCATTAATTGATATGAAATGACAGTTATATCCTTTGATATAATAGTAATTTATCATTAATTAATATGAAATGACAGTTATATCCTTTGATATAATAGTAATTATTCACCGATAATTACTATTTATCTTCTCTATTTTACTATTGCAGACACCCTCGGTTTGATCGGTCCGCAACAAAAGCCTAATAGTGAGGTAGAACGATTATGAATGCGAGGGAAATCCGAAACCCGAAATCTTCTCTAAAATGGACTCGAAAGCCTAAAACATCAAGTTTGAGTCCAAAACACTAAGTTAGGACCCAAAGCCTCAAATCTAAGCCTAAAAGCCTATTGGCCCAAAGGCTAAGCCCAGGTCTAAGCCAAAGAGGCAACTGCCTCTTCAGCTTAAGCATCGGTGAGACGATGCCTTAACAAAGTGGCGATGCCTCTTCATGGCTGACTTATGCAGCATTAAATGCATTTTTTGGTTGCATTACTCATGGGAAAGGGCCCACCATATCACTGGTCTGAAGATATGGTGTGAAAATGTGACTTTTGAGGCAGAAATAAGGCTGGAAAAGAGGTGCTCATGATGATGAATGGAAAGGGAGTGTTTTGTCTTGGTTTTTGGGAATTGAAAAAAGGCAAAGGGAGAGAGGCTTAAGGGGAGGTTGAGATAGGTTTTTAGGGGGAGGTTCTAAGTTTTTGGAAGGGGAGAGCGTTTTGAAAGAAAAATAGAGGAAAGAAGAGAAGGAAGAGAGAAAAAAAAAGAGATGTTTTTAGTTTAAAAGTCCATTCACTTGAGGAGAAAGAAGGAGTTCTTGCATTCAAGATAGTTTTAAATTAACAAACCAAGCTCTGAGGGCTTAGTTAGGAGCTTTAAACTTGATCAAATTAGTAAGAGTTGCCACTTTTTAAGTTTTAAATTCTTTATTTTGCATAAAGTTTCATTTCTTAGTTTTATTACTTGTTTTCTTAGTTATTGCTCATTTGAAGCTATATTTAAAGCATGATAATGTGAATTATTGAGTATTAGTTATAAATCCTTATTTAGTTGCATCAATCTTCATTTACTTGAATTTATTTTGGAATTGCTTAGGATTGAAGAAACTTATTGTGTGCCTGTTGAAGAGGTGACATGAAGTCACCTCTCTACTTGGAGGCGATGTTGCTCCACCAAAGCTGTGCTTACAATGGTGTTGATTTCTTATGCTTGTTTTATGAAGTTAAGTGTCTTTTGTGTAGTTATTTCGTGTTATATCTTAACTTTGCATGTGAATATCATAATATCTGATATAATTGAATTTTTTTTATTTATTTTGCAATTATTTTGTATCCAATTGAAACTAACAAGTTGGTTTTCTTTTATAGGATTATTCTTTATGCTTATGGAAGATTAACATTCTGAATTTGCAGGAATTTTGGGATGATTCTTAAATCATCTAAATATCGATTTTGTAATTAGTTTAAAAATTCATGCATTCTTTCTAAATATCACTGCTATTATAATTATATGAAGTGGTACAATCCCTAAGCCATTCCCCTATTTATTCAAATGTATTTGTGTGAATTATTTGTGATAAATATCGGGTTAAAAGCATGAAAACGGATTAATGTGTAAACTTGGATTTAATTGTAAAATTTGAAAATAATTACAATTTGCATGTTAAATAAGGAGATAATTTAATAATCAAAGGTAATAAAATACAAAACACATATGGAGGCCAACCACAAGGTTGGTTGGGCATTCCAAAAGCCTATACCCAATTTCCGAACCCTTTCTCTGAGGACGACTTCTAGGAACCTCTGTGGAATCTAGTTGCCATACAGTGTGTCCCAAGTTTCGTCCGGGTGGCGACTCCATCTCCAATTTGGGCCTCAAGTCCATTTTGTATTTTTTAGTGGGCCCTAAGCCTACAAAGTGCCTTGGTCGTCAAACACTTGGGCACGTGTTAAACCCCGCCGCCTACAGTGGCAACTCCACTAGGGATAGAGAAATTGATTCTAGTGTTTTATAATTTATCATCTTTGATTATTTCCTTATTTCCTTTTGCATTGTCTGCATTCACTACACATCTCTCACACAATGAGCACTCAGTCCCAAATAACCCGACAGTAGTCAATACTTCGCTGCCTGTGTTTTGCTTAAACCTTGTGGTGGAGTATTTGATTTTGTCACTTATAGCACATACTTATCCACGTCGTATGGACCCTTGAGTGGGGAGATGTAATGGAGGTATATAGTTGTAGGAGCAAAAGTTTATTACTCGAGACCCAGCTCATATAATGACCTAGTAATTTTCCTCAGGATTTTTTCCTAAATGTGTGATTTATGCCATATAGTAAATCATTAAATTAAAGCCTAAGCCCATTTGCAAATGGACTATGCAAAAATTGGACCTTTAATGCCCTCTTTGGCTTATTAAAGTGGACTTTGATTTTATTCAAAGAATTTACTATTTGTTTGTTTCTCTCGAGAGTTTTCTTACGTACATCAATTTTGTTATCCCTTGATGATAATTAAAACCCATAACAAAAGTCCTAGGACAAGGAACTCACCATTGAACATGCGTGTGGGAGAAATAAAGACGAAGATGTCGTTTTTAAGTTTTATAATTATTCTTTGTTATATGCAAATAGAGTTTATGTTTATTTCTTTCTTTGAAAATTAAAATGAATTTGCATTGCATGCATACATGTCACCTGGTGGTAGTTGCAGATATAAATTCACGTCAGTTTGTCGTCTGGATAAGATCTAACACTGGTTGCTTGGTTAAAATCCCTGAGGAAACAGCAATGACAGGTTTTGATCCTGATACTTTTAAAGAACATTTGAAAATAAAAATGGTTGAATAGACCTGAACAATTATATAAGAAATGATGGGGTCAGCTAGACATAAACACCCAGCACAATCATAACCATTAGACCTTGATGCTGAGAACTCCGGGAGAAATCAGATGGAAGATGATCTTGAAACTTTAGTAGCTGAACCTGTGGCCCAACCGAATGTTAACACTTTAGAGAATGTAGAAAAGACTGTTTGGGCTAAAAACATGACCAAGACTCAAATCCAAATGATGATGAAGGAGAAGGGAATAAACACTTTTATGGACTATACAGATCTGGATTTAGATGAAGATGATGATCCACTCCGTCGAAAGTTCAAATTTTTGGATATAAAGAAGTACACTGGTATGAATGATCCTCATTTGCATTTAAAGCAATATGTGACTCACATGAAAACAACCGGCTTGAACAAGACACATATTATAAGGCAATTCCCTTTGTCTCTAGAAGGAGCACCGATCAGATGGTATTATGCTTTGGAATCTCATATCCAAGTTGACTGGATGGAATTATGTGCTACATTTGTAAAGCAGTATAGTCTCGACACTAAAATGGAAGTATCCTTAAGAGATTTATAGAATACTAAACAATGATTCAACGAATCCTTTGTCGATTATCTAACTAGGTGGAGAGGAAAATTGGCACAGATGAGACATAGGCCCGATGAGAATGATCAGCTAATGATAGCAATGGAGGGATGTGTACTTTCACTTTTCAAGAATCTGAGGGATCTTGGAATTCAAAACTTTGAAGAGCTGTATAGGTTTGGGGTACAGAAAGAATTCGATTTGGCACAAGAGAAGAAATTCTTTAGTGGAAGGTATGGGGGCAAAGAAGTAGTTAGTTCTAGCAGCAATGTGCAAATCAATGCAGTAAGGCAACCTTTAAGGCTCTCTAATATGGGAGAATATCTCTCTAAGGTCTTGGAGAATCTGATTGAGAATAACCTACTACAACCCCTATCTCCTAGACAACCTCTACCAATTGCTAACCCAAAGCTTTTATGCAAATTTCACTAAACCATCAGACGTGACACCGATAATTGCACTAGACTGAAACATGAAATCCAAGACTTGATCGATTTAGGAAAATAATTGACCTATAAACTAGAAAACGAAACACCCAAAATAACCCTCTACCTAACTACTGAAGTGTACCACCACCAAATGCACCCATCCTGATGATCAACATTGGCTTAACAGAGGAGCAAGTATTTAAATCCTTTGTTGATGTCATCCTTGTATCACCAAAACCTGAACCAAAAGACCTGAATTTGAGTAAGCAGCCTGTGGAGTTTAATATGAATGTTTTGGACATTTAGAGTTTCGATGATGAAGGAGGATCGGTTGGTTTATAGAAGAATAATGAGAAAGGGAAAGTCCAACCAGTTAAGAAGGTTGAAGAGAGAAAAGAAGAAGCAAAACCTATTGAGCCAGAAAAAGAGAAAGTGCTCAAATGATGAATTAAAGAAAAATAAGAAGGCTGATGAAATAAAAAAGAATAAGAAAACTATCGTTAGTGTTTGGGAATTGCTTATGCATTCCAAAGCCCATCAGGAAGCACTAGTTATGGCCTTAGACCACAAAAAGGTCCGTGTGAGTCATACTCTTGATCAGCTAGCTATTATGTTTACTAACGGCAATTTACCTTTGGAGGGTAGAGACCACCTTAAGGCTTTATTCATTAAGGTTGAAGTCAAAAGAAAGTTGACTTATTTTGTGATGGTGGATAATGGATCTGCTATCAATGTCTGTCCTTTGAAGATTCTACCTAAGTTTGGATTGATAGTGGTTGACTTGAAACCATATGATGTGGTCATCAAGGCTTATGATAACACGAAGAGACTTGTCGAGGGAACCTTAAGAGCTTTAGTCAAAACTGGACCTATCAAAGTTTGGGTTAATCTACATGTGATAGACATTCCTGTCACCTTTGTTGTGTTGTTGGGGAGGTCGTGGTTTTATCCTCTAGGAGGAGTACCATCAATTATTCACCAAAAGATCAAATTTTGGCATGAGGGGAAAGTGGTTATCATTTCAGTGGAGACTGAGGCTGCCGTTACTGCCTTAAAATTGGCTCCTCAGTAAATCCTTCTCAATCTTAGTTTCAAGGTCTACATGATCTACGAAGATGAGTTAGATGGGAAGATCATGAATATGATGAGAAAAATGAACTTCATGCCTGGCATGGGGCTGGGGAAGAATTAGAATGGACCACCCGAGTTCGTGGAATGAAAAGTTCCAATTCTAAAATATGGAGTGGGATATCTTAGAGCTAATGATTTTGAAAAGGGGAATAAAGCTGAAATTGAACCTAAGAAGAAGGTGTTATAGGAAACGTTCATGAAGGAAGGCACCAGATACCCATACAAGAGAACTCCAGAACCTCTGATGATAGTTGAAAGATTGGTCCCCAGGTTTGAAATTTTTACTAAACATATGGATGGGACCGAGGAGATTGTTGTTAAGAGGCCAATGGTGGAAGAACTAGTGCTGAATCTAGAACCAGAGGAGGACATTACTGCGGTAAAGCTGGAGGATGCTACTGGTCAGGAAGAGGAGCTTGACTTTGAGTCCTATGTCCTTGACTCTATCATGGATGTATTTTATGATGACCTTGATGTTTCTTTTACTAACCTGTTTGAAACTGATGACCTGTTCTTTTCTAAAGTTAATGCAATGAGGTCTGACTTTGCTTATTTGTGTAATGTTTTTCCTAACGGTTATTCTGTTTATGATAATCATTTCATGCATATGTTTGACATTAATTTTTTGTAAACTGAATCATTTAATTTAGGCAAATGTGATAACCCTAAAAATATACTTATTACTTCTGATTTAACTCTTGATGAGAGAGAAAAATGAAAGAAATGATAAAAGAAGATAGAAAGTATTTGCATGGGGTTATGAAGATATGCCTAGGATTGACAAGGAGATTGCAAAGCATAGAATCCCTACATATTATCACATCACACCTGTAAAGTAGAAGAAGAGGAGATTAAGGCCAGAATGGGCTCTCTTGATCAAGGAGGAGGTTGAAAAGTAGTTGAAGGTGAAATTCTTAGAGGTAGTAGATGACACCCAATGGTTAGCCAATATAGTTTTGGTTCCTAAGAAGGATGGGAGGGTCAGGATGTGCGTAGATTATAGGGACTTGAACAAAGCTTGCCTAAAAAATGATTTTCCCTTATTGCATACTGCATATTGACACCCTAGTTAATAGTGCGGCCTCTAGTGCAATGTACTCTTTCATGGATGGCTTTTCGGAATACAACCACATTATAGTGGCAGTTATCGACAACCTGAAGATGTCTTTTACCACTGAGTGAGGAATTTACTGTTACTCGGTCATGCCATTTGGGTTGAAGAACACAAGAGCTACTTATTAGAGGATGGCTACCACTTTGCTGCACGACATGATCCACAAGGAGATAAAGGTATATGTGGTTGATATGACGGTGAAGTCTTCAAATAGAGAAGGGCATTTTGAAGCTCTAGACAAGTTCCTGGCAAGGGCTAAAAAGTATAACCTTAGGTTAAACCTGAAGAAATGTACTTTTAGGGTAACCTTGGGAAAGCTGCTAGGACACATCGTCAGCCATAGAGGAATAGAGGTGGATCCGGATAAGGTTAAAGCAATAAAAGAGATGCCTACACTAAGGAATGAGAAAGAAGCAGAGGATTTATCGGACGATTGTAGTACATCAGTAAGTTCATAGCCAAGTTGACTACCATCTATAATCCGATCTTTAAACTCCTGAAAGAATCAACCCATGATTTGAGATGATAGATGTCAAGTGGCTTTCGAAACTATTAAGGACTACTTGATAAATCCGCTAGTCTTACAACCACTAAGACCGGGTAAACTTCTAATCCTTTATTTGGCAATTAAGAAAGAAGCAGTAGGTGCGATGTTAGCCCAAGAAAATGAAGGAAAGGTCGAGCATGCAGTGTATTACCTGAGTAAAAAACTTTTACCCTGTAAGTATAACTTCAATCTCGTGGAGAAAACATGCCTGGGCGTGATTTGGGCGATAAAGAAGCTCCGGCATTACTTCCAATCCTATAGAATTCAGGGAGTCTAAATGATAACTCATATTTATATATATATTTTTATGTCAGTTTTATCATAAATATCTATGTTTATAATTTTATTATTGTGTATTTTATTTTAATTCAGTGTATTATTTAATAATAACCTTTGTTTTTGTTATTGGGCTTAATTTT
>CATIWM010171167.1:0-24959 GCA_949671775.1 Mallotus repandus
GAGTTTTAATTTGTTTATTTTAATTTACATTTAAAATATCTTTTTCGTTGTTTAAACAAACAAACACAATTAGTATTATAATAGTCAATTTGCAATCTCTGTGGGATCGATATTTAATTACTACTTGTACGAATCCGTATACTTGCGGAGTACCATCAAAGAGGGACCAAGAGAATGGTTATTTGACCTTGAGGATGAAATCAAGAGTGACTGGTTACTGTTAACCCAGAAGTTCATCAAGTAGTATGAATACAATACTCAGTTGGATATAACCCACAGAGGTTTGGAAACTACAAAACATAAGCCTGGTGAATCTTTTTTCTATTATGTGGAAAGATGGCGAGTTAAAGCTATCAAGATGAGAAACTATCCTCTGGAAGATTAGCATATAGAATTGATAATCAAAGGATCACTTCCCCATTTCAGGAAACAGATGATCTTTTCCCACTACCCTAATTTCCACACACTTCATAAAGCCGAAATCAGAATTGAAGATGAAGAAACCCAATAACCCATAAACATGTTTCGCCAAAACACTCAAACCAATGCTCAAAACCAAAACACCTTCACCAGAACTGCCGAGATAAACCAAGTTCAACTAGACACTTTCAATCCGCCATCTGTCAATGTCATCAACAAACCACCTAGAAGATTTTCCAACTTCAACCTTCCATTATTCAAGGTCTTCTAAAGACTCCAGTAAAAGAACCTCTTACAACCGAGAGAACCAAAACCATTACCGAATCCTCTACCTCCTCATATTGACCAAAACCTATTCTGCCAGATGCCCGTCCATGCCACTGACACTTGCAGAACTCTCAAAAATGCAATCCAAGACCTCATTGACTCAGGAAAGATTGATGATCCTGAAAGATGACCCAATGTCAAAACCAACCCCTTTCCAAATTATCAAGCCATGCCTCCACCAACAATTAACACAATCTCATTCGGCCTGCTCGAAACCTTTACTAAACAATCAATTCAATCTATCCAAGAAACTCCTGAAGAACAAGAAGCCAAAGCAGAAAAAGAATTCTTAATGATCTTAGAAGATGAACTTCTAAGTCTTATTCTTGACTGTTATGACTCTACTGAAGATGAATGGGCCCCTTCCACATTTGAATATATTTAAATGCCCCGAGTATTCACTCCTCACTTGATGACGCAAAAGAGAGCTAGAGATGTGGCTTTTCCTATGAATGGTGAAGTAATTGACTGCCCTTATCCATATGAACCAGATGAAAGCCTCAAAACTGACCAAGATAAACCCAAAGTGTGGGATTTACAGGGCCAGCCATCTAGAAAATTATACTATAAAGTCAAGTACAGTGCACCCTCCACAGCTCATGTCCTTCTAGAGGAAATAGTGCCCTCAGGATGGGGAGAAGAGTTTGATGAAGAAGACAGAATGACCGCAACTGTCTAGTCTCTAAACTTGCAAGTCATGGGAATCAACATCTGATATGACTCTGATGAAGAAGTTAAAAAGGGTGCAGATTCCCAAGAAACATGATGACTTTGAGATCATTGTCTGGAACAAGGGCAATAATGTAAAAGCAACTAGTCAAGAGACACCACATAGTAAGAAGCAGATAGCTAAAAAGCCTCCAGCTTTAGTTAATCACATAAATCATAGCAGAAGAGTCTATCAACCTCCTGAAAAGGAAAAAGATGTCTCCAAAGGGAAAGAAATGTCAAGTGATATGGCTCTGGCTAAGGAAGAAGACAATCATGTTCTTAAGAAGCTTAAGAAAACTCAAGCACAAGCCATCATTTGGGATTTGCTCATTACTTATAAGAAACACAAAGATGCTTTAGTCAGGGCTCTTGATGATGCAAAGATCACCATCGATGCTTTGCCTTGTAAAATGATAGCTTCTCTAATGAAAGCCCTGCTAATGTATCACCTTCTCAGATGAAGATCTACCCTTTGAAGGAAGGGTCCATAATCATCCTCTGTTCATACAGGCAATAGTAAGATCTAAGAAGACCTTATGTGTTATGGTGGATGACGGATCTGTCATCAATGTTTTCTCCCTCAGGCTGCTACACAAATTCGGAATGAATGTTGAAAACCTAAAGGAATCTAATGTAATTATCCCAGCCTATGATGACTCTAAGAAGCCAGTCATAGGGACTTTCAAGGCAGTAGTCATTGTAGGAGATATCAAATCAGTAGCAGAGTTCACTATCCTAGACATCCCTCTAACCTTTTCCTTACTGCTAGGGAGGCCTTGGTTCCATCCGATAGGAGGCATACCTTCTACCGTACGCCAGAAGATCAAATTCCCACTTAAAGACAAAGCTGTAACCATTCCGGCTAAAACTAACAACATCATCGCTTGCTTGAACATAGTGCCACCAAGCTTCTAGATCTCTATAATCCACGAGGATAGGGTTGACCCAAAGGTTATTGCAATGATGAAAAAGATGCAATACCTGCCCGAAACAAGATTGGGTGGAAGGTACACTAGGATCACAGAATTCCCTAATTTTTGAGGATAAACCAGCATATATGGCTTGGGGTATGATCCTGAGAAGGACATTGGAAGGATGTAAACCAGTAAAGCAGAAACTGAGAAGACTCAGACCAGAATGGGCCCAATTAGTAAAAAAAGACATGAAAAAGCAGATCAAGGCTAAATTCCTAAAGGTAGTAGACTACCCAGAGTTGTTAGCAAACATCATGTCAGTGGAAAACAAAGACGGAACGGTCAGAATCTGTGTCGACTATAGAGATCTAAACAAAGCATGCCCAAAGGATGACTCCCCTTAATAGACAATGCTGCCTCTTGTGCAATGTATTCCTTCATGGATGGATTTTCTATATTCAATCAGATTTTGATGGCCATCATTGACAAAGCAAAGACGTCCTTCATTATAAAACAGGGTACTTACTACTACAGAGTAATGCCCTTCGGCCTGAAAAATGTAGGTGCAACCTACCAAAGAATGGTAATAGCCATGTTTCATGACATGATACACAAAGAAGTTAAGGTGTATATAGATGAAATGATGGTTAAGTCAAAAACAAGAGAAGGGCACCCAGCTGCTCTTGAGAAATTCCTCAGAAGGGTTGAAAAGTACAGCCTCAACCTTAATCCCAAGAAGTACGTATTCTGGGTAACTTCAGGCTAGATACTGGGGTGTATTATCAACCAGAATAGAATTGAAATGGATCCAGATAAAGCAAAAGCAATAAGAGAAATGCTAGTGCCAAAAACAGAGAAAGAAATCAGAGGGTTTCTAGGGAAACTACAATTCATAAGCAGATTCATTGCTACTCAGAAAAGATCAGCCAATCATATGGAACAAACAATGTCAGCTAGCCTTCAACAAGATCAGAAACTACCTAGCTAATCCACCAGTTCTAAAAGCACCCAAGTTCGGGTTTCCATTAACCTTGTAACTAGCCATTGAAGGGAATGCAATCTATACAATGCTAGCCCAAGAGGGAGAAGGAAAAGTAGAACATGTAGTCTACTACCTGAGTAAGAAAATGCTGCCTTATGAGGAAAAAGAAAATCAAGTTAAACAGATATGGCTAGCAATGGTATGGGCCATGAGGAAGCTCATACATTCCTTTCAATCATACAAAATTTAAGCTGTGCCCAAAATGGATCCTATGAAGCTCCATCCTTAGTGGGAAAGCTCGCTAAATGGCTCGTTACATTCACAGAATTTGATGTACAGTATCTAACTAAGAAGACAGTGAAAGGGAAAGCTGTCGCTGAATTCTTAGCCCTCAACCCGATTCTAGATTCAGAAGAAATTTAACTAGACTTCCCAGATGACCTCAATATGGCCACCGAGGTGTAGGGATGGCGAATGTACTTCGATGGAGTAGTCAACCAATTCGGGGCAGAAGTTGGGATCATACTCCTAACAATAGAAGGCAAAGAGGTGCTAATCGCTAAGAAGCTAGCATTCAGAGTTACGAACAACGAGGCAGAATATGAAGCATGTGCACTTGGTATGGAAGCTTTGATAGCTCTGGGAGTAACAGAAGTTGAAATATTTGGGGATTCCATGTTGGTAATCAATCAGACTACTGAAGAATGGGAACTGAATGAACAACACTTGAGGCCATATCTGAGCCACCTGCAATGGCTCACCTTATCTTTTTAGAAATGTAAATTCACCAATCTCCCTAGAAACCACAACCAAATGGCAGACACACTCACTTCCCTAGCATCAATATTGGAAGGATCGGCCAAAATGCCCATGAAGCCTCTAATCCTACTCAAATCGGAGCATTCTAGCCACAAATTCCTTAGAATAATAGAAGCAAAAGTAGACAACAAACCCTGGTTCTACGATATATAGTAATATCTCATAAAGAGAATTTACCTTGAGAAGGCAGTCAAAAAAGATAAGGAAGTTATTCGATAATTGGCATTAAAATTCACATCACACCAGGGTGTATTATATAGAAGAACCTCAGATGGGGTAAAACTCAAATGTCTGGACGAGACAGAAGCTGCTAGAGCAATGGAAGAAGTACATGAGGGTGTTTGTGGTCCGCACATGAGTGACACCATTCTAGTTAAGAAGCTAATAAGACAAGGATTCTTTTTGATGACCATGATTAAGGACTATATCATATTCATAAGAAGGTGCCATAAGTGCTAAATTCATAGGGACATCAACTATCTTCCCCCAACAGAGCTGCACTCTATCTTGGTCGCAATCGACTACTTCATAAAATGGGTCAAAGCAAAATCATACACAAAACTAGGGGAAAAACAAGTGGCAAAGTTCATTAAAAAGAACCTATTCTACCGATATGGGATTTCCCATCACATAGTCTCAAATAACAATGTTTAGATCTAAGGGGAAGTGAGGGAATTACTAAGGAGTTATAAGGTGGAACATCACAAATCCTCACCTTACCAATCACAAACAAACAGGGCGGTTGAAGCTACAAATAAAAACATCAAAAAGATATTATCAAAGATGACTCAGACCTACCATGATTGGGCAGATAAACTACCATATGCATTATGAGGATACAGAACAACAGTCAGAACTTCAATAGGAGCCACTCCTTTCTCACTAGTATACGGATCTGAAGCAGTACTCCCAATGGAAATGGAAATCAAGTCGCTATGAATAGAAATCAAATTCGAACTGCTTGAAGCACAATGGGCTCAGCAAAGTCACGACAGCCTCACTCTCTGGACAGTTAAAGACTCAAAGCATTGTATCATACACAGCTATATCAAGCTCCATTAGGTAGAGCCTTCAATAAGAAAGTCAGACACACGAGTGTTAAAGTAGGAGACTGGGTGCTAAAGCAAGCCAAACAAAATGTCTCAGATCCTAGAGGAAAGTTTAGGCCAAACTGAGAAGGCCCATATCTGGTCAAAGTCGTCCTATCCAGAGGACCTGTCAAGCTTATGGATTCTGAAGGAAACGAGTTCTCAGAGCCTACTAATACTGACCGCTTGAAGAAGTACTATGTCTAGAGCAAATATATATAAAAAAAATCCCACTGAGTTGAAAACTGAAAAAATGCAGCTCAGGTAAAAATTAAGGGAAACCGAGAGAAAATACTTAGTTAGAAAACTTGAAGAGGCTGACTAAGGAATGGGGTACCATCAATTCAAAATCTATATAAATGCAATTGTTCTTTTCTTAAATGTATTCAGTAAATATGTGAATGCGTGTCAAATCATGTAAGTACATTTGACAAATGCAATACATCATTATCATATGAATCCATCAGGCATGCTAAGTACAATTTGCACATCTTCATTACATGCTTTGCAGTTCTTACATGTTTCATCATTTTTTCTCTATATTGCCAGCTGCTATCATCGAACATCAAAAAAAAAGAGAAAAAAGCCCAGCTAGGTGCGAAGAGCTTTGAAAAGAGACGTCTTAGGCAAAAGAGGGAAAAAAGAAAAATACCCATATAGGTGCAAAGAGCTCTGAAAAGAGACACCCTATGCAAAAGAGGGAAAAATAAAATAAAGAGGTAGACGATGCAAAATAATCAGATAGAATGATCACAGTTACAAATTTCACAATCATGAATGGACAAGTCAATCAATCCAAGATACAGCAACAATAACCACCAGTACAGAATATAACATACGGGACAGATGCCTAAATACAACACCCTGAGTCCATAACCTCAGGAAAATAATACAACACTGGACAACCATAACCAAAAGACTATACCTAGCCTCTTAATAAACATATTGGCTATAGGTGCCATCAAGAGCAAGAGCTGAATCCACTCAGGCGTCCCCATCATCCGAACCGGGCTCTGCATCCTCTACGCCCATTCGAAAGGTTACCAGCTATATATGAAGCAGATTAATTTGCTCACGACAAGATGCTTGCCCCCTCTCATACTCACGACTAGCATGATTATGCTCATTATACATTAGACGAAAATCATAGATCACATCTTATGCATTCATAAAAACACATGCATAAAATAGGTACAAATCAATAAAAGAAGAAAGCAATACGCTCTGTGCATAAGTAAACTCCATGAAATACTCCTGCACGCTGATTGTAGTAGTATACCAAGATTAAGCAGTAGAAACGAGCACCTTTAAAGAAAAGAAATCAGATAATGAACAAAAGCAAAAGGAAGAAACTCACAAAGTTAAGAAACTAACATGAGTGGCATCTGTGGGCACTACACCCGACAATGGTGTACCCACTCTAGGCAAAGGGAAAGGAGCTCCCGCTCTTGTAACTATCAGTCCATAAAACATCGGAGGTGCCGCACTCACAAATCACCAAGAATAGCACCACTAAGTCCCACACCACTAGCATGTGTCGTCCCATCGATCCCAAGACCACTCTCCTCGTCAAAATCTGACCTCCTTCGAGGACGTCTAGAATTCTACAGATAAAACTCTCATAACTCATTCACCATTTAACACTAACAAAGTTTATTATATGCTTACATAAAAATAGAAAAAACACAGCTCAAAAGCATACTGGGTCAGAGGAAGCTACCCTAGAAGCAAAATAACCCTAGGATGACCGTGAAGTCCCAACTCTAGAGCCCGAAGGCTGCAAAGGATCCACTTGAGGAGGTGGAGGAGGAACGAACTCACTAGCCACGACATCAATCAACTATGGAAACAGAGTCATTATATAAGAGAAATGAGCTCCCTCCAGAAAATCCTCAAAGGGATACCCTCTCTCAGCTTAGTCAAGCTCCTCTCAAACGAGCTCTCGACCCCAAAATATATCCCCAGGGAGAGTAATAGGAACTCTCCTCATAAATGGTCCATCCCACCAGTGATAGACCCACTCACCCAGATACCACACCTTATCAATAAGACCGGACAACAAGACCCTCCTCTGTGTCAGGTGCCAAGCCTCCCATCTCGATCGACCAGTCCTGTCGCTCCATCCACCAGCATAGACAAATCTACCAAAGAAACTCATAAGCAAAAGAATTGCCAAAGAACTAACAAAGTAAAGAAAAAATGCACCATACCTGATCGTGGACTAATATGCTCAACAGAACCCTAGCCTCTACTGTACTCTCAATCAAACCAGAAGTCCTCCTGATCCATTATGGAAGACGAGGAAAGTCGCTCTTAGGAAAATGCTCAATAGTGGGATGAGGAAATAGCCTGAACTCATAGGCCTAAACCTGTCAAGAAGACAAAACAATCCAAAAGCAAGAGACCACACTTACATCCAACACAAACAAGTACCTACAAACACACAAGTGTCCTCTAGAAGCCGCATCTAAACCAGAATACACGTAGGCAAAAGTAGCTGTGCCCCAACTGTACTTCGATAGATCCTTTAAGTTCCTTCAGATAGGTAACAACTACAAGAAGCCAGTGCCAAAAGCATTTGAGAAGATAACGACACTCAGAAGGTAGACTAAGAAGCACCTAGCCAACTGCTCAGAACTAACACGACCCGCGTCGTGCTCCAACCTCACCTTCTCTACAAGCTGCATATACTAGATCAAAGTTGAGCAGCCAAAATTTAATGAAGCAGTAACACCAAATAGATCCCTTAGCCATCTATTCCTCACAATGGCAGAACTACATACCTCATCACTAAAAGGGACAGGCTCCCCGAAAAAACTCAGCCCCATGATGACTGTAAAATCAAGCTGAGTAATAGTCATCTCCTTGAAAGGCAAATGGTATCCATCCACCGCTCACATTGCAGTCTAACTCGATGCATAATAGCTATAAGTAAGGGCAGGAATAATACCATCAAAGCCCTTCCCAGCAACCATCTGCTTCACACATGGAGGAAGACCCTGATAATATGAGCTGACCTTATTGAAGCTACTAGGCAACTGAATGACATGCCTAGAGGACTACAACCAATAGGTAAAATAGTTACAATTTCATCAGACACTAAAACATTCTTTTTTACATCTTTGTAGGAAAATCACAGTAAGAGCTAGAATCACAGCTAGAGCTACATTACAACAAGAGCTAAATCATAGCAAGAGCTAAAACCACAGCTAGAGCTACAATCGTTACAGTAAGAGCTACCTTACAACAAGAGCTAAACTATAGTAAGTGCTACAGACATCAATAACAAGAGCTACAACTACATCACAGCAAGAGCTACAGTCACCACTGCTAGAGCTACAGTCACCACTGCTAGAGCTACGTCCACAGTACAATAAGAGCTAAATCACAGTAAGAGCTACATCACAGCTAGAGCTACAGTCATTATAATAAGAGCTACATCATAGTAAAAGCTACTTCCACATCACAGTAAGAGCTGAATCATAGCAAGAGCTACAACACCGCTAGAGCTACAGTCATTACAGCAAGAGCTACATCACAGTAAGAGCTACATCCATATCAAACCAAGAGCTGAATCACAGCAAGAGCTACATAAATAGCTAGAGCTATAGTCATTACAATAAGAGCTACATCACAATAATAACTACATATATATCACAGCAAGAGCTATAGCCAGAGCTAAACCATAGCTAGAGCTACAGACATTATAGCTAAAGCTACACCACAACTAGAGCTACAAACACTACAATAAGAGCTAAGCCACAGCTAAAGCTACTGTGAGTGGCTTGAGGTTTATTTTGAAGGGACATGGAAACTTTGCTGAATGGGACATACATTTTGTTTACTGGACAGGGACAAATGGTTGGTCCTGGGGGGCGAGAGATGCGAGACACTTTTGTGTTTGGAGTCACCACCTGATTTTTAGAAAACTAGGAAAAGATGAAAGGAACGACATTGGGTTACTCAATGAGTATTGTCCCCAACAGAGATTTTGATCTCGGGAGATCTCATCTACTTTTTGACTATTTCTCATTTTAATGCTCAATATGTGGCTACCGTAGCACCCTAGTTTGGGTAATGATAGTTGATATATATGCATTCACACAAGCACATTGATAATAACAAAAAGTATGAGAAATTAAGCGTAATTATTTACAAGGCTTTCCTAGTAAATACATATAAAAGAGAAAAAGTGTGGAAATGTAAATCTAGTCCTAATCTAGAATACACCTGCAAGATAGCGGTTAGCACAACTATATGCAATTCCATCTATTCATGCACTCAGATAGCATATAAGCATAATGAAGATGATTAATGCATCATGAATGATTAAATAGATGCACGTAGTTTATGCTCTAGCAAGAATTATTATAAAGCATTTCTAAATGATAAGATAAATAATAAATAATGATGATTACATCATTGGACCGTGATATCAAAGCTCTATCTTAAATAAAGAGCTTTTGTGTTTATTGAATGCATATTAATGCAAAATGACAGTTAATTATGAAAAAAACAAAGCAGAGATTATTCTATTAGCTTGAAAATTGCCAATCTCATCACACAATCACAACAATTTCTCAACTACTGGTGGCAATAAAATAAAATGCAAGACAGTGAAATAAACATGCAAAAATGATTATTTGGTTCTCATATTTGATTGAGCTTGTTTGATATTTTAGAAGCTTTAGCTTCTAGAGATTTTAAAGCTTTCCTCGTCGAGAGGTTGAAAATGACGTGTGTAATATGAATTCGTATACCTTTGAAGCATGCTTTGACAAAGATGAGAGTGAGTTAGGTTTAAAGGCGGTCTAAAAATTTTATGAAAAATGTTGAAGGTGGCCTAAAAGTGAGTGGATTAGGGCTCTTAAGCCTTCAACTCGATAGTGCTTCAGCTTGTGTGGTTTTTTGGCTCTTGTCGGTGTCTTTTAAGCTCTAGCTTTTACTTCCTAGCCTTTCTCCTTCACTCTTACGCTCTTGCCTTTGCCAAATTGGGGTGTAGAGACCTCTATTTAAAGGGAAATATGCCCAAAAATGTGTGAAAAGTGGTGAAAATATGCGTGATCCCGCTCCTAGGATGCGTGATCACGCCCTTAGAACGCATGGTCATGCCCTAGGATGCGTGATCACGGACCTAGGGTGCGTGATCATGCACAATTGCTTGTGATCACGCGTCCTAGCGCATGATCATGCACCCACTCGTGTGATCATGCACTCTTGCGCGCATCACATGGCCTTCTTGGGCTCCGATCACGCTATTTTGAGGTTTTTGAACCTTCCAAATGTGTTTCTGAGGTTCATTTCATCAAAATCGGCTTCCATTTTCATACATGAGCAAGATGTGTTTGTGCATGATCATGTGTTGCGAATTCGCTCATGCGCTACTTCTCAGGGATACGTGCACTATTCTAGGGTCACTTCCAGAAGTTTTAAGGGCCTACAGATGCATTTTTTATGTCCATTTTATGAAAATCAATTTCTGATTTTCATAAAGTTGAACTCCAGTCTCATGAATTGAATAACGGTTTGATGAGTTGCTCTTTTTTAGCAATATTTGCTTAAAACGAGCAACTCACCACTCCAATTATTTGTATTTTATGAAATCGGGGTGCAACTTAATGATTCAGAGGTTAATTTTGCTCAGTTCAGGCTTTTCAGATTCTCGACACGCTTTAGAGGTGGTACGAATGAACAAACACTTGTCAAGTTTGGAGAGATATTTTTATCACTGGACCTTTTTGGGAACAGTTAAAATTTGATGTACGACAGTTGCCCCCTGCTTTACGTGTGTTGCATAGTACTCTAGTACTGATGTCAATACATGTGAAGCAAATGCAGAGATGCAAAAATAGTGTTTAGGAAGAGGTACTTACCTGATGGTGTGCTGTTTAGTCTTTTGACTTCAGGCCTATTGTTTGTTGATGTCATTTGATTGGCGGAGCCACTGCTTGTTTGTGTATCTTGCAATTCTCTCAGGTAAGGCAAGAAGATGCCTTCATAACCTCTTTAGGTATCGATGCAAATGCTACTAAGTAGATGTGAATATGCTTCTAAGCAGAGAAAATGCTTTTAAGCAATGAAATGCTTTTAAGCATATGCAATGCTTCTAAGCGGAGAAAATTGCTTCTGAGCGATGAAGCAATGCTTCTAAGTAGATGGAAAATGCTTCTAAGCTAGATGGAATGCTTCTAAGCAAATGAGAAAATGCTTTTAAGCAAATGAGAAAATGCTTTTAAGCAAATGAGAAAATGCTTCTAAGCGGTGAAATGCTTCTATGCAAATGAAATATGCTCCCAAGCGGATAAAATGCTTCTAAGCGGTGAAATGCTTCTAAGCAAATGCAATGCTACTAAGCAATTTAGATGCTTCCAAGCAGTGAAATGCTTTTAAGTAAATGCAATGCTACTAAGCAGATTAAATGCTTCTAAGCAGAGAAAGATGCTTCTAAGCAGATGAGATGCTTCTAAGCAGATGTAATGCTACTAAGCATATTAGATGCTTCTAAGCCGAGAAAGATTCTTCTAAGCAAATGAAATATGATCCTAAGTAGATGAAATGCTTCTGAGTGGTGAAATGCTTCTAAGCAAATGCAATACTACTAAGCAGATTATATGCTTTTAAGCAATGAAATGCTTCTAAGCAAATGCAATGCTACTAAGCAAATGCAATGCTACTAAGCAGAGAAAGATGCTTCTAAGAAAAAATGCTTCTAAGCATATGAGATGCTTCTAAGCAGATGAGATGCTTCTAAACAATGAAATGCTTCTAAGCAGATATAATGCTACTAAGTAGATTATATGCTTCTAAGCAGAGAAATAGGCTTCTAAGCAAATGAAATATGCTCCTAAGCAGATGAAATGCTTCTAAGGAAATGTAATGCTACTAAGTAGATTAGATGCTTCTAAGCAGTGAAAATGATTCTCAGCGAAATAATGCTATTGAGCAGTGATGATGTAGGGATGACATCGTCATTTTTCGTGTTTCGAGCGCGATTTCATGATGTGTTAATCGTGATAATTGTAGATGAGACATGCTTGTGTTATCTGTGCTGAATTTTCTTTTTGTGAATAACTTTTTGAGATAGTGATGTTAGATACAATGTCCTAAAACATATAATGCTTATGTTTGTGTGATTTGTGCATGTTTTTTGCGTGTTCTTTCTGTAAAATGCAAGTTCAAGACCTTAGGATTTCGTGTGCGGGGGTCTTGGTGTGTGCGTGTGTGAGCCTCAGAGTGTGTGTGGTCATGCGCTCTGAGGTGTGTCTGATGCCTATAAGATGAGCTCATTTTCGAGTTTGGGGTGACTTTTACCTTTTTTTTACCTTTTTTGAGCCCCTTTTCTAATTTTTTTTGGACTGCTTTTCTTCTATTGTTGCTCTGTTGCTTCACAGAGTGCAGAAATTATAGACTTCCCTCCTATTCCTAAGGATCTTGGTGACTTTAGCGATGTGAATGTTGCTTCTTTTTCTTTTGATGAGTTCATTATAGAGGATGAGGCGGTTCTTGGGTAGACTGTTGGGACCTCTACCGCTGGAGCTTTAAAGGCTGTTGGGACCAGTTGTAGAGCTTCTTTTTGTTCACCTCAACTCTCCCGGGGCGATCCAATTCCCATTGTCTATAGCCTGGAGACTCATACATGGACTATTCATCATCGACCAGTTAGTTTGCTTACTTAGCTCTTTTACTTATTGTAGCTCTAATTGTTTGTCTTAGCACTTACTGTACATGTTACTCTTAATTTTAGCTCTTGCTATTTGGATTTCATCATTCGTTATCTGTGTAGCTCTAGATGACATGTATTTTAGCTCTCGATGTAGTCTAGCTCTGGCTATAGTTTGTAGCTCTTGTTATGATGTAGCTCTAACCATGATGACTGTAGCTCTAGCTGTTATGTAGCTCTAGCTATAGTGTAGCTCTAGCTGTGATTTAGCTCTAACTGTGTTTATAGTTCTTGTTATAGTGTAGCTCTAGCTGTGATTTACCTCTAGCTGTGATGCAGCTCTTATTGTGATGTAGCTCTTACTGTGATTCAGTTTTTACTGTGATGTGGATGTAGCTCTTCCTGTGATGACTGTAGCATTTACTATAGTTTAGCTATTGCTGTGAGGCAGCTCTTACTGTAAGGGCTGTAGCTTTAGCTCTAGCTATAGTGTAGCTCTGGCTGTGATTTAGCTCTAGTTGTAGTGTAGCTCTAGCTGTGATGTAGATGTAGCTCTTGCTATGATGTAGCTCTTGCTGTAATATAGCTCTAACTGTAGTTTAGCTCTTACTGTGGTGTAGCTCTGGCTGTGATTTAGCTCTTACTATAGTTTTAGTTTTTGCTGTAGTGTAGCTCTTGCTAGTGTAGTTCTAACTGTGATGACTATAAGTCTAGCTGTAATAACTGTAGCTCTAGCTGTGATGTAGCTCTTGCTGTGATGACTGTAGCTCTTGCTGTGATGACTGTAGCTCTAGCTGTAAGGTTAGCTCTGGCTGTGATGTTTGTAGCTCTAGCTGTGGTTTATAGCTCTTGCTGTGATTTTCCTACAAAGTTGCAAAAAGAGATGTTTTAGTATTTGATGAAATGTTGTAATCATTTTACCTGTTGGTTGCAGTCCTCTAGACCTGTCATTCAGCTGCCTGGTAGCTTCAATAAGGTCAACTCATATTATCAGGGTCTTCCTCCATGTGTGAAGCAGATGGTTACTGGGAAGGGCTTTGATGGTATTATTTCTGCCCTTACTTATGGCTCGTATGCATCGAGTCAGGCTGCGATGTGCGCTCTTGTTGAGTAGTGGATGGATAATACCCACACATTCCATTTGCCTTTCGGGGAGATGACTATCACCCCACTTGATTTTGTAGCCATTACGGGCCTGAGTTTTTCTAGGGAGCCTATCCCTTTTAGTGATGAGCTGTGTAATTATGCTGTTGCAAAGAACAGATGCCTGAGGGATCTATTTGGTGTTACTGCTTCATTAAAGTTTGGCTGCTCCACTTTGATCCAATATACGTAGCTTGTAGAGAAGGTGAGATTGGAGCACGACCCGGGTCATGTTAGTTCTTAGCAGGTGGCTAAATGCTTCTTGTTTTACCTTCTAAGTGTCATTATCTTCCCGAATGCTTTCAATACTGGCTTCCTGCATTTGTTACCTATCCTGAGGAACTTGAGGAATCTATTGAAGTACAGTTGGGGCACAACTGCTTTTGCCCACATGTATTATGGGTTTGGATGCGGCTTATAGAGGATGCTCGCGTGTTTATAGCTGGTTGTTCATACTAGATGTGAGTATGGTCTCTTGATTTGAATTATTTCATCTTTGATTGTTCTGACTCTTTTCTTCTTGATAGGTTTGGGCTTACGAGTTTGGGTTGTTTCCTTGTCCCGCTATTGAGCGTTCACCTAAAGGTGGCTTTCCCTATCTTTTACGATGGATTAGGAGGACTTCTGGTTTGATTGAGAGTGTGGCAAAGGCTAGGGGTCTCTTGAGTATATTGGCCCACGGTCAGGTATGGTGCATTTTTTCTTTACTTTACTTATTCTTTAGCAATTCTTTTGCTTATGAGTTTCTCAGGTAGATTCGTCTATGCTGGTGGATGGAGCAATAGGACTGGTCAATCAAGATGGGAGTGGCTTGGCGCCTGACATAAAGGAGGGTCTTGTTGATAAAGTGTGGTATCTGGGTGAGCAGGTCTATCACTGGTGGGATGGACCATTTATGAGGAGAGTTCTTGTTGCTCCCCTTGGGGATATATTTTGGGGTTGAGAGCTCGTTGGAGAGGAGCTCGACATAGCTGAGAGAGGGTATCCCTTTGAGCATTTCCTAGAGGGAGCTCATTTCTCTTATATGATGACTCTATTGCCATAGTTGATTAATGCCATGGCCAATGAGTTCGTTCCTCCTCCACCTTCTTAGGTGGATCTTTCACTGCCTTTGGGTTCTAAAGTTAGGACTTCGTGGTCATCCCAGGGTTGTTTTGCTTCCAGGGTGGCATCTTCTGACCCGGTACACTTCTGAGCTGTGTTTTTCCTATTTTCATGCAAGTATGTAGCAAATTTTATTAGTATTAAATGGTAAATGACATGAGTTATGAGATTTTTATCTGCAAAATTGTGGACGTCATCGAAGGAGGTCAAATTTTGACGAGGAGAGCAGTCTTGGGAAAGATGGCATGAAATATGACAGTGGTGTGGGACCTAGTGGTGCTGTTCTTGGTGATTTTATGAGTGTGGTGCCTCTGATGTTGCATGGACTGACGGTTACAGGAGCAGGAGCTCGTTTCCCTTTGCTTAGAGTGGGTACACCGTTGTCCGGTTGAGTGCCTGCGGATGCCACTCATGTCGATTTTATAACTTTGCAAGTTTCTTCCTTTTACTTTTGTTCGTTATCTTATTTCTTTTCTTTGTAGGTACCTATTTCTACTGCTCAGTCTTGGTATACTGCTACGATCAGCGCGCAGGAGTATTTCATTGAGTTTACTTGTGCACAGAGCGTACTACTTTCTTCTTTTATTGATTTGTACCTGATTTATCCATGTGTTTTTATGAATGCATGAAATGTGATTTATGATGTTTTTCTAATGTAGAATGAGCATAATCATGCTAGTTATGATTAGGAGAGGGAGCGAGTGTCTTATCGTGAGCAGATTGATCAGCTTCATGTGCAGTTGGCAGCCTTCCGGATGGGTGCAAAAGATGCGGGGGCTGGCTCAGATGATGGGGATGGCTGAGTGGATTCAACTCTTGATTTTGACGGCACCCATGGCTGATGTATTTGTTAGGAGGCTAGGTACAGGCTTTTGGCCATGGTTGTCCAATGTTGTATTATTTTCCCGAGGTTATGGACTCATGGTGTTGTATTTGGGCATCTATCCTATATGTTGTATTTTGTACTGATGATTGTTGTTGCTGTATCCTGGATTGACTAACTTATGCGTTCGTGATTATGACATTTGTAACTGTAATCATTCTGTCTGATTATTCCACTTCGTCTACCTTTTTATTTTATTTTTCCCTTTTTTGCATAGGGCGTCTCTTGTCGGAGCTCTTCGAACCTGTCTGGGTATTTTTTCTTTTTCCCTCTTTTGCCTTGGGCATCTCTTTTCAGAGCTCTTCACACTTAGCTGGGCTTTTTTTTGAGGTTCGACGATAGCAGCTGGAGAAGAAATAATAAAACGAGTAAGAACAGCAAAGCATGTAATGAAGATGTGCAAATTGTACTTAGCATGCTCGATGGATTCAGATGATAATGATGTATTGCATTTCCTCAAATGTACTTACATAATTTGATGAGCATTCACACATTTACTGAATACATTTAAGAAAAGAACAATTGCATTTATGCAAATTTTGAATTGATGGTACCCCTGTCCTTAGTCAGCCTTTTCAGGTTTTCTAACTAAGCATTTTCTCTTAGTTCCCTAATTTTTGCCTGAGCTGCCTTTTTTCGATTTTCAACTTAGCAGGATTTTTTTTATGTATTTGCCCTTGCTTTTGTTGTTTTGAGGCATTTATGCCTAGGTTACTCTGATTTAAGTAGGATTTGAGGCTTCATGGGCATTTTGGTTAGTCCTTCCCATACTGATGCTAGGGAAGTGAGTGTGTCTGCCATTTGGTTGTGGTTTCTAGGGAGATAGATGAATTAAATTTTTGGAAAGATAAGGTGAGATGTTGCAGGTGGCTTAGATATGACCTCAAGTGTTGTTCTTTCAGTTCCCACTCTTTTGTTGTTTGATTAATTACCAATATGGAATCCCAAATATTTCAACTTCTGTCACTCCCAGACCTATCAAAGGCTCTATACAAAGTGCGCATGCCTCGTATTCAGCCTCATTGTTCGTAACTCTGAATGCTAGCTTCTTAGTGATTGGCGCCACTTTACCTTCTGGTGTTAGCAGTATAATCCTGACTCCTACTCCAAATTGATTGACTACTCTGTCAAAGTACATTCACCATCCCTACACCTCGATGGCCATGTTGAGGTCATCTAGGAAGTCTAGTTGAATTTCTTCTGAATCTGGAATTGAGTTGAGGGCTAGGAATTCAGTGACTGCTTTCCTTTTCACTATATTCTTAGTCAGATTCTACACATCAAATTCTATAAGTAGAATGAGCCACTTGGTGAGTTTTTCCACTAGGGATGGAGCTTCATAGAGATGCTTCATAGGATCCATTTTGGACACAGCTTGAATCATGTATGATTGAAAGTAGAGTCTGAGCTTCCTCATTGCCCATACCATTGCTAGGCATATCTGTTCGACCTGACTATATTTTTCCTTATGAGGCAGCATTTTCTTGCTCAGGTAGTAGACTACATGTTCTGCTTTTCCTTCTCCCTCTTGGGCTAGCATTGCACCAATTGCATTCCCTTCAATGGCTAGGTACAAAGTTAATGGCAATTTGAACTTGGGTGGTTTCAGAATTGGTGGATTGGCTAGGTAGCTTCTAAACATGTCGAATGCTTGCTGACACTGTTTGTTCCATACGACTGGCTGATCTTTTCTGAGTAGCTCAAAGATAGACTCGTAAACTACTGTTAATTTGGCGATGAACCTACTTATGAACTGTAGCTTCCTTAGAAACCCTCTGATTTCTTTTTCTGTTTTTGGCATTGGCATTTCTCTAATTGTTTTCACTTTATCTGGATCCACTTTGATTCCATTATGGCTGACAATATACCACAGCATCTTGCCTGAAGTTACCCTGAATACGCTCTTCTTAGGATTAAGCCTGAGGTTGTACTTTTCAACCCTTCTGAGGAATTTCTCGAGAGTAGCTGGGTGCCCTTCTCTAGTTTCTGATTTAACCATCATGTCATCTATGTACACCTTGACTTCTTTTTGTATCATGTCATGGAACATGGCTGTTGCCATTTTCTAGTTGGTTGCACCTATTTTTTTAAGGCCGAAGGGCATTACCCTGTAGCAGTAAGTACCCCATTCTGTTATGAAGGACGTCTTCACTTTATCGATGATGGCCATCAGAATATGATTGTATCTAGAAAATCCATCCATGAAGGAATACATTGCACAGGAGGCATCATTATCTATCAACCTATCTATATAAGGCAAAGGGAAGTCATCCTTTGGGCATGCTTTGTTTAGATCTCTGTAGTCAACACAAATTATAACCCTTCCATCTTTCTTTGGGACTAGCACGACCATTCTGGATAGTCTACCACCTCTACTAATTTAGCCTTGATCTACTTTTTGATGTCTTCTTTTTCAAATTGGGCCCATTCTAGTATGAGTCTTCTCAGCTTCTACTTTACTGGTTTACACCCTTCTTTGGTGGGGATGTAGTGTTGAGCGATGTCTCTATTAATGCTGGGCATGTCTTCGTATGTCCAAGCAAATACTTTTGAACATTTTATTAATCTTTTTTTTCAATTTCTATCCTCTCTTCAGGGGTAACATCTTTCGAAATATGTAAAATGCATGGTTCATTTTATGTGCCAATGTTAAATGGTTCAGTGCATATAGAATGAATGTCAAATATGCAAGTTTTTTGATCAATGCAATGAACACTACCATCAGAAAAGACATTGAACAAGTAAGCAAAATCTGATTTCATTGCATTAACTTTAGAGTTCATTACATCATCAATTTCAAATAAAGGAAAAAAATTTCTCTAGATTAACAGGCGCTTCTATCTGCGGATCACCCATTGCTTGTAGGTCTTGTTAGTAAGATTGTCCAAATCACTGGTGGTAAAATGATGAATGATTCTCCTTTTCCATGTTGTTCTGAAATGGTCGATGAATTTTTGAGATAATCTTCCTCATGAGAAGTCCGCAGGCCTAGATGGCATGTGTTGTTTTACCCCATATTGTCTTGTTACCAATGCTGGGTAGTAGTGGGTGCATGATTTGAATCCTGAGATTGTTATGCAATTCACATATGTGCATAAATTCACATGCTCTAGTCTCTACCAAGGGCACCTCCAGGTTATCATCTCTTCTGGGATGATTTTTATACTTTCTATCCATTATTTGGCCGAGATATATGCTGAGCGGCCACTGATATCTTTGATGTGTCTTTCTTGGTGGTTTCTTGGTTGGTATTTCATCCAATTACCAACAAGTTTTTCCAAAAGGCTTAGCTTTTCTTGTAGCCAGATCTGAAGTAGTAGGGGACTTCTAATAAAGCTTGAGTGCTTTCTAGTTCTGTAGTCATCCAGACCCTGAATGGTTTCTGCCAAGATTAGTGGGAAGGGAGTCATTCCACATTCTATGCCTTCTATCACTTAGAGTATCTTGTAGTCTCCTAATTTGTTGTGTGACACCGTGAAGTATTGGGTGAAGAGGTAGCAAGTGAGAAGTCATGTCCACGGTAGGCTTCCTGGCTCCTTTATAGTACAGACGTTCAAGAGCTGTAGGGGAATTAGTTGTTTGTTTGTAGTAACCAACTCATCAAGCTTTTGTGGGCTTAGGCCAAAAAGTGTTGATCTAAGTCTAGGATATTTGATATCTTGGTCAATGAAGATTGCCTCTTTAGTTACGGTAGGGGTGCATCTAGTAATGGCACTAAACTCCTCGTATAATGGACACAACTCCATAGCATTGATTCGGAACACATGCTAGTATGGATCCCAGAACGACATTACTGCATGTAAGAGGTCGTGGTCAAGGCTTACATGCTGGAAATTTTTGATGCATAGCTTTCCATAGGATTGTAGGCTTTTCCAATCAGCCTTGTCAAGGTTATGTAGAAGATGTCTAGTGAGACTTACTTAGGCTTAGAGGTTTTTTACCATGGTGCCATCTTCGAGGAAGTTTTGAATCATTGCCCTCATTTTTCTATGATTTTGGCAAGAAGACTCAGGCTCATGGTCACTCATGTTGAGATCTTATTTACTGCACATTAGTGAGATAAAATAAACAAATGATGAATGATGCATGCATGGTATGCACCTACAAAAGAATACGATTAGCATGTATGCATGACGTGCTCATGCATAGTCTTATTATGATGGATGCAGATGGCTGTAAAAAGACATGGTTAGTATATGCTATCTATATACATGTCATGTATGCATGATTATGTAAGAGATTGTTAGCTTTTCCTACACAAGGAATAAACCAATCACAAGCAAGCTCTCGCTTCTAACCTTATTACTCCACGAGGTTATTGATTTCTTTCCTAGGTGGCTTTTAACCCTATAGTCAGCAGGGGACAATGGTTCAGCTCTCAGATTAGGCTGTTTTAAGAATCAAGAGGTAAACTAAGAAATAATGGTCAAATGCACTCGAGGTAAGCGTATAATATCAATGTGAGGACTAGTCATTAGGTCACAAATGGCATTTATAGTCCTTACCTGCTCGCGTGTGTAGGGGCTATAGTCAACAAGAGGGGTCCAGTTTCGTGTCCCTACATCGATATTTGATACGTTTATCAAGAGGCATGAAAGTATTATTTGAGAGTTTACGCTTCGATTCTTTCAACACAAATGTCTGTAATCTAGTTGCATTTCTGACCCATCTATTTGATTTGATAAGGACAAATGGACGACGATTGTAGATTCCGTCATTGAAAGTTATCACTATTTTCCAGTTCTCACAAGCTATCCATACTGAGGTGAATGATTCTTATCATTCCTTGCACATCGGACTCATACAAGGTAAATAAGGATCACACAGTCTAAGTGTGAGCAGTCTATGAGAACGGACGTAATGACGTCAATCGGTGATGGAAACTAGAAGTGTCATGGCATTTGTGAATGTCAGGTCAAATAGATAGCATCAGGGCTAGCATGCAAAGCTTGGTGGGATCCTAGTAGAGATTTCTATTGGTTTATTTGCATGGCCTGAGTCGAGGGTATAAGGCTAAGGGCTCCTTTAGCAAGAATGCCCCCCTATGACTAGGGTTACTAACTCTGGTCAGTGAGTCTAGCATTCTTTTGATAACTTGGGCCCTTTAAGGACTTGGGTCACAAACTTTGGTCATATAAGTCCGGCGAAACCATGAGTAAAGGCCAAAGGTGACAAATCTAAATTGGTCACCCTATGACTCATGTGGAACCATAATGGATCACTTTCCGTCATTGTCAGCTGACAGGGATCAAGGGTGAACGTGTGATTATGTAGTGCAAATGCAATGGTGGAGGGCTCCACATGATTGAATAATGAGAAATAGTCATTTTTGAATTGTTCTCTCTAACCAGAGTCCCCAGTGGAGTCACCACAGTGAGCGACCTGAGGTTTGTTTTGAAGGGACATGGAAACTTTGTTGAATGGGACATCCATTTCGTTTACGGGACATGGATAAATGGTTGGTCTCGGGGGGGATGTAAGACACTTTTGTGTTTGGAGTCGTCGCCTGGTTTTTAGAAAACCAGGAAAAGATAAAAGGGACGACATCAGGTCGCTCAACTAGTATCGTCCCCATCAGAGATTCTGAGCCCTGGAGATCTCATATACTTTTTGACTATTTCTCATTTTAATACTCAATATGTGGCTACCGCAGCACCCTAGTTTCGGTAATGACAATTACTATATATGCATTCACACAAGCACATTAATAATAACAGAAATTACGGGAAATTAAGCTTAATTATTTACAGGGCTTTCCAAGTAAATACATATAAAATTGAAAAAGTGCAGAAATGTAAATATAGTCCTAATCTAGAATACACCTACAAAATAGCGGTTGGCATAACTATGTGCAATTCCATCTATTCATCCACTCGGACAGCATATAAGCACAATGAAGATGATTGATGCATCACGAATGATTAAACAAATGCACATAATTTATGCTCTAATAGGAATTATTATAAAGCATTTCTAAATGATAAGACAAATAGTAAATAATGATGATTGCATCATTGGACCATGATATGGAAGCTCTAGCTCAGATAAGGAGCTTTTGTGTTTATTGAATGCATATTGATGCAAAATGATAGTTAATTATAAGAAAAACAAAGTAGAGATTATTCAATCAACATGCAAATTGTCAGTCTCATCACATAATCATGATAATTTCTCAACTGCTAGTGGCAATAAAATAAAATATGAGACAGTGAAATAAACGTGTAAAAATGATTATTTGGTCCTCAGATTTGACTGAGCTTGTTTGATGTTTTTGAAGCTTTAGCTTCGAGAGATTTTCAAGCTTTCCTCGTCAAGAGGTTGAAAATGACATGTGTAATGCGAATTTGTATACCTTTGAAGCGTGCTTTGACAAAGATGAGGGTAGGTTTAGTTTAAATGTGGTCTGAAAATCCTAGAAAAAATGTACAAGGTTGGCTAAAAGTGTGTGCTTCAGTGTGTGTGTGGTTTTTTGGCTCTTATCGGTGTCTCCTAAGCTCTAGCTTTTACTTCCTAGGCTCCTGCCTTCATTCTTAAGAGCCTTTTTCACTTAGGCTCTTGCCTTTGCCAAATTGGGGTGTAGAGATCTTTATTTATAGGAAAATGTGCCCAAGAATGTGTGAAAAGTGGTGAAAATATGTGTGATCACACGCCCTGGGACGCGTGATCATGCCCTTGGAACACGTTAACATGCCTCGGGATGCATGATCACAGCCATGGGGCGCGTGATCATGGTTCTGGGGTGCGTGATCATGCATCCTGAGAGCATGATCATGCGCCCAGCCGCATGATCACACGCTCTTGCACATGTCACGCAGCCTTCTTGGGCTCCAATTGTGCTATTTTGGGGGTGTTTTTTTGCGGTTTTTGAACCTTCCAAATGTGTTTCCAATGTTCGTTTCATCAAAATCGGCTTCCATTTTCACGCGTGAGAAAGATGTGTTTGTGCATGATCACACGCTGCGAATTCGTTCATGTTCTACTTCTCGGGGTTACACACACTATTCCAGGGTAACTTTTTGAAGTTTTAAGGGCCTATGACACATTTTTGACTTCTATTTTGTGAAAATCAACTTTTGATTTTCATGAAATTAAACTCCGGTCTCATGAATTGAACACCGGTCTGATAAGTTGCCTATTTTTTAGCAACGTTTGCTTAAAACGAGTGACTTACCACTCCGATTATTCGTATTTCATGAAATCAGGGTGCAACTTAATGATTCAGAGGTTGATTTTGCTCGGTTCAAGCTTTTCAGATTCTTGGCACACTTTAGAGGCGGTGCAAATGAACAGACACTTGTCAAGTTCGGAGAGAAGTTTTCATCACTGGACCTTTTTGGGGACAGTCAAAATTCAATGTATAACAGCTACATAGCAGCTAGAGCTACATTACAACAAAAGCTACCTTACAACAAGAGTTATAACTAGAGCTAACACTACAACAAGAGCTAAACAATAGAGCCAGACTATAGCAAGAGCTAAAATGCATATCAGCTAGAGCTATACAGACAATGAATACTAAAATCAAACAGTAAGAGCTTAAACCAAGAGCAACACATACAACAAGTATTAAGACAAACTGTAAGAGCTACTACAAGTAAATCTAACTACAGCAAGAGCTAAGTAAGCAAACTAATTGGTCGATGATGAATAGTCCACGCATAAGTCTCTAGGCTATAGACAACAGGAACTGGATCACCCTAAGAAAGTCGATGTGAATGAAAAAAGGCATAGCCATTGGTTCCGGTAGCCTCTGAAGCTCCAGCAGTAGAGGTCTCTGCACCAGCCTGCTTGAGAACCGCTTCATCCTCTAAAATGAACTCGTCAAAGGGAAAAGAAGTCGTATTCACATTGCTAAAGTCACCAAGATCCTCGAGAATATAAGCGAAGTCTATAATTTCTGTACTTCACGAAGAAATAGAGCAACAATAGAAGAAGAGCAGTCCAAAAAACTCAAAAAAGATCTCAAAAAAGGTTAGAAAACAGGTAAAAGTCACCCCCGAACTCGAAAACAAGTTCATTTTACAAGCATCGAACATGCCTTGGAGTGTGAGACCACATGCCTAGCGCGTGATCATGCGCCCTTTAGAGTCTCACGTGTTCTGAGGCTCACACACCGAGACCCCCATACATGCATTCCTAGGGTCCTTGCATTTTGTCGAAAGAATGCACGAAAAACATGCATGAATCACACAAACACGAGCATTGTATGTTTTAGGACACTACATTTGACATCACTGTCTCAAAAAGTCATTCACAAAAAGAAAATGAAGCACAAATAACACAAGCATGCCTGTAAGCACCCAATTTCGAGATGATTAGAGTATGGATGCGACAGAGGACCCGATGATGAAAATAGAATGTGAAATTAGATTTATTGGATTTGATTTATTGGTTTTAAACTAAATTGTAAATTATTTTTAGGAACTATTTTTTTAATTATTATTATTATTATTATTTTAATATTTAAAATAGATTTTCAAAAAAAAATTTTAAGTTTTTCAAAAAAAAAAAGAAAGTGATGAATGGGCCGTTAGAATTAAAATAAATAGATTTAGGCTCACTGATCATCAAAATGTAGGCCCAATTTTAGTTCCATTTCACTTGTAAATAAAATATGTAGATTTAGCTAATTTAAAATTAAAATCAAATGTAGTTTAGATTTAGGGACGTTACAACTTGAATGCATTTTTTATGTGCTTTTTCATGGATTGGTTGCCTTAGGGTTGGATGGATGTTCAATTAGGGTTTAATGAAATTGCATTGCATATAATTAGGGAATAAGATAGTAATTCATAAACTAATTTTAAATGAACATAAGACTAAAAGAAGTTAGTATTCCGTATCCAGAACTCCTGGTTGTGGTGCTAACTTGTATTAGAGAATCGAGTTACCACCACCTTCAATTTAT
>CATIWM010171196.1:0-11125 GCA_949671775.1 Mallotus repandus
TTCACGCATGTTTGTTACCGGGGGCAACAATATCGAATTGGTAAGCATTAGAAATTTCCCTTCAATTTTATAGTCATTTTTACGATCATCGATCGAAGAGGGGTCCCTTTACCATTCTATATAAATGCACTATTCTATTTGTACAGATATGGTAGAGGGGCATATTCAATCTTTGTTTGTCCATTAGATTAGTTTCCAGCTCTTCTCTTCATTACCTCTATATATATGTGTGTGTGTGTGCGCGTGTATAGCATAATAATAATAATAATAATAACAATAACTATAACAACAACAATAATAATAATAGTAATAATAATAATAAAAATCTTATAATGTTTCATAATTTAAAAATAACTTAAAGTCTTATGACTGCTGTAAAAAAAATTCTAACAAATTTAATTTAATAATATAGTCTAGATATATATTTCCATTTTCCTTTTCAACCAATCAAGTTTAATGTCATCATCATAGGCAAAAAAATCTTTCAACCAAATGCTCATTATCCTTCAAAAAGTCAAGGACATCCATTAACTCCCACTTCTCTAATCCTAATTTTTTTTAACTCTATTGTAATTTCACTTGCAATGTATATACGGTGGTTAGTTGTTATGATTGCACGTGCAATTTCTTTCATTGAAGAAGTTACTTCCATAAGTTCATTAATAATGATATGAGAAGTGGTTTTGTTTTTACCTCCATTGGAAGATAGTTTTGATGGAAGCTCATCAACAATGATATGAGAAGTGGTTCTGTTTTTACCTCTATTAGAAGGTAGTTTTAATGGAAGTTCATCAGCAATAATATCATAAGTGGTTCTGTTTTTACCTCCATTGGAAGGTAGTTTTGATGGCCTTGAAGCTAATGAAAAACTATCATGGGACGATGATTGCAAGATAGATCAAGTTAAAGGATCTTGCACATCATTCATTTGCATCTCATCAATGCCTTCAATATGTAAATTTCATTCTAGGTTGGGCAAGACCCAGACAATAGCAGGATAATAATCGTCGCGGAACTTTAAAGGGTCAAAGAGGGGTGTTGAGATATTGTGATCCTCAAGACTGTAAACACCAGTGTTATGATCACAATAAAGTGATCCTGAAGAATTACACAATGGTGAACGTTGATAATCATAAACGAAGTAAATGGAATTTGGCCTTAACCCAGGATAGTCTGAAGCTGAGACAGAGAACGACTCTTTACCACCAAGAAATAACATATTATCACCTAGACACTCCACAGGCTGCACAATCATTTTTTCAAATTTGACCTTCCAAACATTAAACCACATAGTTTTGTATGCCAACTGAAATCTCTTAACCACTAGAACATATATTTTCAAGTGATTCAACCAAGTACCTGCCGCTAACAAGAGCACTGCGTGGGGGCTCTGAAGATCCAAGGTGTTTGAGATCATAATTTCTATCAACTTCGTTTAAACACAATTGATCGATATTTCTAATTGAATCGAGGACATAAAACATTTTACGATTTTCAAAATACATAATATCAACATTATAACTTCTTAATTTATCCTTTAATTCTGTCCACTTGGAGTCTCTAATTGTATAATGTATCACATCTCTAACATTATAGCTTGATAATTTATGTTTTAATTATGTCCAGTTTAAGTCTCCAATTATACAACGTATTGCATCTCCATGGCCGATAGACATTACAGTACAATCTTTCTGGAGAAGATGACATAGCGATCTTCTTATGTAAGCCCACTTTTCTAAAGAAATTATTGACCCAAAAGCATTAAAACTAAAGCTGTCATTCTTAGGTAATGGTATAATTTGAGCAGAAGTTGAAGAAGAAAATAAATCAACTAAAGAAACTACATAATCATCATGAAATTTTATAAAACCTAACCAGCCTTATAAAGAACCACATCAGTACGAATTAAAGATCTACTCCGGCAGCCCCTACTTCATAAAGTGTACAACTTTATTCTCTACAGGGCTATAGAACTAGAAACACATGTCCTTGGTATCACTTATATACTCAGTTTTATCGTGAAGCAACAACAATGGCGATGATAAGGATTGTGGCTCTACTTCAAAGACATGATACTTTGTACTAGATGAAAAACTTACATATTTTTCAGTTCTTCCAAGAAATCAAAATCTGGCAGAGGAAGAAGAAGAGGAAGAAAATGGTGGCTGCAACATCATCTTTGTCGCCTTTCGCATAAACCTTAAAGCTCCCATGGCTCCACCAACAACAAAAAACTTTGTTGCAATTACCAAAAAGAAGAAATCGAGTTCGACTGTGAAATGGGCTCTCAATGTAGAATTTTTAAGTTTGTATTTTATCATTGAGAAGTTTACCAAAAATACCCAATTTTAAAACTTATTTACTGAAATACACTCATGGTTCATATATTACACTTTTACCTCATTTTTTTTACTTCCTTGCCCTTTTTTTAATTTTTAAGCTTAATAGTGTAATCCAAGAATGAACATATCATGGACTAGTTTAAGCAGTACTTATATCACACAACAACTAATTTTCGGCCAATTTAGCCTGTCCCCTTTTTATGTTCAACTGGGATTTACACAATCAAACTATAATCTTAATAGAGTTGGTAAATCGGATCATATATCTATTGTTAGCTTTCTATTGTATAAGATCTTTAAATAAGGCAAGTACAGAGCATACTTATTAACAACTATGTAGGGATATGACCATTATTCTTAAAAATAAACCTTCAGAGAAAAAGAAGATTTAGAAATTCAATGTCTTTATTTATCAGGCAGTGTCTGTATTGGGTTCTCTGCCCTTCAAACGAAACTGAAACCTCCTTTTGTAGTGATGAGGAGCACTACTACATCAGATGAGCTGATCAACTGGAAGCCAATCAGGTGGAGATTACAAAGATTACATTTATTTATAAATATGACACCTGGCTGAAACTATAGTATACAAGACAAGATAATAATTAAACCCGACACAACTAAAGGCAGACCATGAGAAGTGATCCTACTTTATTTAAAGATACTTTAAAATAAACCATTGATTAAGACCAGTCTATTTTATGATAGGTTCGTGACTTGGTGACAGATTCCCTTCATCTCTACTGTAGCTACTGTATGAGTCAGGATTTTAAGAATATCCTGCGTATGGCTTTCTTGGATCAGCAATTTTCCATGGTTCTATAAAGTTCTGATCTATTGGGTCTTGATCTTAGGCTGGACCTGATGCTGTGCTGGAACTTGCTCCTTCATTCTAGGCTTTCATCTAAAATTCTTTATCAACGATGAGACCTTATCCATAAGCATATGGATATGTTTCCCATGGTGCATCTTCATTAATCTTAGGTCAAATCTCCTGAGGAATGATCCCATTTTTTTGAAACATGAATCTTTGAAATTCCCTCCAAGGAGATGGATCCACTACATCATTAATTATATGGTGAACCATTGAAAATCGGTACGTCCTATACACATTGAAACAAGGAACTGGTTTGAATTCTTCTCTATTTTTCAAAAAAGGTCTGTAGAAGACGATTATGGAGTAGTAATCCTTAGCTGAAGAAACTTGTTGTGTGTAAGCTTCATTTGTTAATCGTGACTTCCATCTGGGAAATTCTTGGAACCATCTCAAAAATGTTACAGGATGAGGATTAGTCCTTTATTATTCTTCTATTAGCCGAAGGTATCTTACTAGCTTCAATGGCTACGAATCAAAGGCTATCTAATGAAAATGGCATAAATACCAAAATAAAACTGGAAGCTCTTTTGGCCAATAGAGTTCTTTTTTGGGAGCTTGATTAAGGAAACTAAAAACACAGGTAATGGATATTTGGGGTGAGATCCAAGTTTTTTAACGAAAATTGGTCCATGGGTTTTTATCAAGATGGATTGATACTTGAAGATTTTTTTTGAGGCTATTTTGGTTAGGGTTGTAAGGGAAATTTATGGTGAAAGTTCAGGTGGAATTACTTCCAAAAGGAAATTAGTGGCTGATTGGAACATAAAGATCATAGGAAGGATCTCTATTTGATAGGGATTTTTGTTGCAAAGGAAATGGCAGGTCTGCTCAAAAGATCAGGAATGAGATTATCTTCACCTTTGATGTGTTCAACTTCAAAATCATACTTGCTGAACCAGTCTTTCCATCTCAAAAGTTATGGATGTGAAAGAGTTTTTCCCTTGAATTCAAGCATTTTAGGGAAAGATGAGCAATCTATAACAACTGTATGCCTAGCTGTAATTTAGGTAACAAAGAAGCTCCGACATTACTTCTAATCTTACAGGATACAAGTAGTTTCTAAATATGATCCTCTTAGATATCTTCAGCAGACCCCATCACTCATAGGAAAATTAGCCAGATGGCTAGTTTTGCTAGCTGAGTTTGACATCGACTATATGGCAAAGAAAGTGGTAAAAGGGAGAGTTGTTACCAATTTCCTAGCTCAAAGTCCAGTAGAAGATGGACAGGAGTGGGAGTTAGAGTTTCCATATGAGCACCTGGGGGCAATTGAAATCCAAACGTGGACAATGTATTTTGATGGAGCAGTTAATAATAAAGGAGTAGGTATTGTTGTAATTCTGATCTCACCAGAAGGAGAAGTGATTTCGATGGCAAAGAGATTAGAAGTTAAAGTCACCAATAATCAAGCTGAATATAAGGCCTGTATCTTTAGATTAGAAGTGCTTTGGACAGTGAGGGTAGAGGCAATCATGGTATACAGAGATTTTATGCTAGTAGTGAATCAAATCTCCAAACAATGGGAAGTGAAGGAAGACAAGCTGAGATTGTACTGGGATTATTCTGCTACTATTTTATTTTTCTTTAGCCAATGTAAATTTGTTCATTTACCATGAGAGGAAAATCAGATGGCAGATGCACTTGCCACTTTAGCATCAACATGGGAAGAAGGGGAACAAGGGAAAGGCAAACATCTTATCCTTGTAAAGTCTCATTGTTATAAAGAGATAAAGGTGATGCCGATCAACTCCACAGAAAAGCCATGGTTCTACAATTTACAACAATACTTAGAAATGGGATGGTTTCCTAAGTATACAGACAGGAAGGAAAGAAGGTCTCTCAGGATGCTATCTCATCAATTCATCAGTCATAATGGAATGTTGTACAAAAGAGCATCGATTGAAGTACATCTCAAATGTATGGATAAAGATGAAGCCCAAAAGCACATAGAAGCAGTTCATAAAGGTGTATACGAACCGCATATGAACGAACAGTCTTGGCTAAGAAAATAGCATGTCAAGGCTACTTTTGGCTAACAATGGAAGCAGACTACATGAAATTTGTGAAGAAGTGTCATAACTGGCAAGCATATGGCAATGTTAGTCACTCACCTTCCATGGAACTTCAGGGGATGACTTCTCCCTATCCATTCGTAGTATAGGGAATTGACATTATAGGAGAGATAAAGCCAAAAGCATCAAATGGGCATCGTTACATTATAGTGGCTATTGATTATTTCTCCAAATGGGTTGAGCCGAAATCATATACCACTGTTGGATCAAAGTAAATGGCAAGATTTATGGAGAAGAACATAATCTGCCGATATGGTTTGCCTCATCACATTATCTCTAATAATGGTGTTTATTTTCGAGCTGAGACAACTGCTTTACTTAAAGAATACAAGATTGAGCATCACAAATCATCTCTGTACATACCCCAAGCGAATGGTGCAGTGGAAGCCGCCAACAAGAATGTGAGGAGGATTCTATCTAAGATGCTAGAAAACTATGATTGGTTTGAATATCTTTAGTTTGCATTATGGGGATACAGAACTACTGCAAGGACATCCACTAGCACAACTCCATATTTGCTAGTATACGGATGTGAGGCAGTACTACCAGTAGAATTATAAATTCAGTCCATGCGGGTTCTCTTAGAATCTAGAATCCCTGAGTATCAGTGGGTGGAAAGCCGATTGGCACAGTTAACACTGTTAGACGAGAGAAGAGTGAAGGCCATGTATCATTCTCAACTGTATTAAAAGAGGATGGCTTAGGCTTATAATAAAAAGATCAAGTCGGGCAAGTTTAAGGAGGGTACTTGGTTTTAAAACTCACAAGGCCAATCATGACAAATCCAAGGGGGAAATTTAAGCCAAACTAGGAAGGCCCGTATCTGGTGAAGAAATTGTTCTCTAAGGGTGTCGTGATCCTTTCTAATCTAGAGAAAAATGAATTTAGAGAGCCCATCAATCTGGACGAGCTGAAGAAGTACTTTCTGTAAAGTCTCGCTAGGGAGAAAACCTTAAAAGAGGCTACCTAGGCAAAAGTTAGAGACTTAAAAAATGAAAAATTAAAAAGTCCTATTAGATTGAAAACCTTGAGAAAGGTTGTCTAGGTAAAAATTAAGGACATATAAAAGGGGAAAGAGAGCAAAAATAGTTAACTGGAAAACTTTCAAGGGCGAACCAATTAACCATAGAAGATATGTTAGAAGAAAAATGTATAACCACTTTGTGCTTACATTAAATGGAATGGATTGCCTTTGTTATATTTGCACATTGCATTAAGTGTTCCTTACAAACTTTTTGACTAAAAAGGAAATTCTATCTAGTAAAGGTTAAAGTAAAAACTAAATTACATGAACCTAAATTTATCTTCTTTTCTTCTTATTAGGCACTCGATGCCTGCAACTCCCTTGTTCTTTTGTGCTTTTCAAATTCATCCCTTTTTTGTTTATTTTAGTTGAATCCACTTCTTATACTGATATCAATGGATAGATCTCCATTGTAGTCAATGCATTTTAGAATGGTTCTATGAGGCCAAGTCCCAACCAAGTTGTCAAAGAAATTCTAAGAGAGTGGCCCTGGTTCAAACTCATGAACTAGTCCCACAATCAACTGTTTCAGCCCATACTGTCTACAGAGTCCAAATTATAGAAAGTAGCAAAATAAAGGCCAGCTACAAGAACGCAATAAGTGTTAGACCGAGTGGTCACATGCTGCAATCTCCACCAAGGACAAATCCACTAAATCAGAGTGTTAGGGAAAGTAGCTAACCAGCCCCGAACATCCTCCGGAATGGGATAAAGTCTCCTAGCATGACAATGTTTAGCTTTATAATGAGTAATGTCTCGAGGAGGTTCTAATAACCTTAATATTTCATGAAACCATGCCTGCAGAGGTGATAAGTAGATGAAAATTGTAGTAAAGTGGAAAATAAAGGAAAGGAGCAAGAAAGCTAACCTTCAATAGCATCGGGCTCCCAGAGAAGCGCTTAGTTTCAGTGAAGTTATCTAATTCGATGATTGTTTCAGCCAGTATGAGGGGAAAGGGTTCAGGGGCCTTCTTCCACTTAATCCAAGATATGCAGAATCTTGGTATCACCGTTACCAAAAGGAGAAACAAGCAGAAACTAAGCATACATACAAAAGGCTAGCATCCGAGGCCAATATATTTCCTTGTTATCCATTGTAACTATTACTTCTAGAAGAGAGTCTATCAGGATCTCAGTGATAAAGATGTGGTGAAGTGAAGACTGAGGTGAAAAGTTGAACATTCGGGCTATTTGATACTGCATAGAGTGCAAATCTAGGGTATTGATTGAAGGAACTACGATTTGACAAGCAAAATTCAGTTGAGAGCCCAGGATGGCTTCAAACTCCTTAGGCAGGGGGCATATCTCCACAGCATTGAATCTGAAGACATATTTTTTAGAATCCCAGAATTGAGCAAGAACATGAAGAAATGAAAATTTGATCCTCCTAGCATGTAAATATCAAAAAATGGATAGATGAAATGGCTCTAATCTTGACCACGATCCTCCATCTAAGGTTTTCAAGATCGGTTGTAGTTATTTCAAACTTCTTTCAGTCATTTTGGGTGGTTAAAAGGTGGTTTAGGTGGAGAAAATGAAAGAGAAAATTAGAGAGAAGAGTTAGAAATTTTAAGTAGATTTGGAAATTTTTATAGCAACAGCCTGACTGTTGTAGAGGCGATTGCCTCTACGAAGAGACGACGCCTCTGCATGCTGAGGCAACGAACCGTTGCCTTTTCATAAAGAGGCAATGCCTCTTGAATAGTTAAGGGACATATTTTCCTATTTAATTGCAAATTAATTGTACTGTTTATGCGAGCTTCAGTTGTCAGAATTAGAAAAGACATTTACTGAATTAAAACTCTCCTTTTATTAATTTTAAATGAAGTCAAGATATATAAGTCTATATTATCTGTTCAGTGCAAAATGTGAAAAGCAAAAATGAAACCATCTTGGCAAAATAAAATAATAGTCAAGAATAATCAAAATGATCCTAATCTACGATGCAGCAGAGTCATTGCTCTTTGCATCATCATTGTCCTTTTGCCCCCCCCCCCCCCCTCACTGTTGTCGTCAGCATCATCAACATGCTCCTTACCCTCAGTAGCATCAGCCTGCTCATCTCCTGTATCACCAATGTGCTCCTCCTCTTTATTATCACCAGTATGCTCCTCATCCTCCTCCTCCTCATCTACCTTAAGGGCAGCAATTTGGCACTCCAGAGCATCGATCCTGGCTTGCTTATCGTCGCCCTAATCCTATCCAAACACCATAAAGGGGTAAGAAATCATGAGAGCATGCATACATTTTAAATATAGGGAAGTGCTTTACCTTCCATCACTAGGTGACCTACATGAAGTAGTCCCGCTCAACCTCGATGACCCTATACATATACTCGCACTAATCCTGAGATATCTACATGATTAAATCAATTATTAGTACTAAACATTTGTTAAGAAATGCATAAAATAGAGTGAAGAGAGACTCACATAAGTAGTGGCCTCTAGAGTGAACACAGGCTCCAGACTCTCATCCAGCGTAAGGAACTGGCGAGATAAGTAGTTAGGAGGTAGCTAACACTGAGCCATCAGGTTAGGAGTGGTAGTAAGACATCCAGCCACTCTGTTTAAGATGGTGATGGAAGGTGCTCTAGCAGGTGAAGCTCTAGATAAGGTGCCCTCATCCCTTTGCTCAGCCCGAGGACGCTGAGATGGCCATTCCTGTGTAGAAGGCCTGGGACGAACTATGGGTCTCCTAACTTGAGCCTGAAAATAGAAAGTTAAATTAGAAGAAGGACATTTATATATGACAATTTGAATCAATATATTCAAAAAGGTCACAGATTACCTGAGATATCGATGCTGCCAAGGGTACCCTCTGCAATAGATGGGTCTGCACAAAATCCATGTAGCGAGACTTCCTCCTCTTATAGTATTCATCTGCATCCTCCCTAACAACAGCCTCATCCAACTCATCTCCCTCTAACTGATGTGTCTAAAGCATGCTACGAGGTGGAGGGAGAGGTGGTCGTCTCAATCGAGGGCCCGAGCGCCATTAGTGTATCCTCTCGCCAAGGAACCAGACCCTATAGTCAGGTCCTTAAAGCAAGACCCTCTTCTTGGAGAGCAGAATTAAACGAATCATGGCTGGTGACCACTCTACCTGTGGCCCCTACAAATCATGACACAGCTGCAAAAAGCAGGTTGGTAAGTAGATGAATATACTTAACAAACATGTTATTTGATTATAATTTTATTTGCAGGTATTGTACCTCATCAGGCATCAACCTATTTAGTCACTCATAATGAATGTGCACGTGAGCAACTGGCCTTCTCCAAGCCCAACTGGGGCCCCACCTCGCCATGGCAGGAAACAGAGTATCACGAATGCGTGTTAACCCCACGATCAGCTCCAACTCTAGGGCCTAATCCTACAAAAAGAAAGAAGTGTTAGCAGATAATGGTATTCAAAACAAATCTAATGAAAGAAAAGATGAGAGAAAATACCAGAACAACACGCTAAAAATTGCAAACTGCCTAGCTCCACGAACGGTCTCAATGTGTGAGACCACAGCTACCCTAATCATACATGGCCACCAGGTCAAGATCTCTCTGCGGCATCGAAAATATCATATCGAAGGAGCTCACTGTATCAAAAAAGAGTGTAGTCCCCAATAGGTCGATAAGAAAGGATCTCACCACCTAGTCGATCTAGCGGCCAGTGGTAATAGCCTCCACTCTCTCCCACTTATAGTGACTCCGAATAGAGTCAATCTTGATGGCGTGCATCCCCTTCATATCTGGGATCATCCCTAATAGACGCTCGATGTAAGCAACCCAATCAAGTGACATCCTATGCAAGTTCGCATGAAAAGAAACATAATGCCCCGCACACTGAATCCCCATAACTGTAGTAAAAGAAATTGGGTCAAGGGTGAACTCACCAAAAGAGAGGTGGAATGTAAGCATGGTGTTAGACCATCTCTCCCTTAAAGCATGCAAGGGTTGGTAGTCAGTCCGCCCCTGAGTATCTGAAAGAGCAAGGATAAAATTCACAAACCCGGTATCGTGAATACGGGCCTTGATGCCATCCGGGAAATTATTGTACCACATGCAGGCGCCATAAAAATTCTCAGCACCCTTGAAAGTATGGGAATTGAGCTACAATACAAAATAGGGAATTGAATTATTAGTCTAGCTAAGTATATTTTGTTTTGAGTTTTTGGTAAAGAGGCAATTGCCTCTATGCATAAAGGCAAATACCCCATCGAAGGGACATCGCCTCCTTGTCGGGGCTGATCAGGTGATCACCCTTTTGTAATGGCCTAAATGTGAAGAGGTGAATGCCTCTTATCCAGAAGACAATCTCCTCTTAAAAGAGCTGATCACCCCAATGAAGAGGCGACGCCTTTTCATGCTGGAAAACTGACACTCAAATTCATTTTATGCAATTTTATTCAATTTAATCAAATTTCTCTCGGTTAAATTGATAAACATGCATTCCTAACTACCAACCCGATATTAATTGATGTTATTTATAGGGAAAAATTGAAGAAATTGGACACTAAGCTTTCCAATAGCTAATCCGCAGATATGGGATCGCATGTCTGCTAAAAGAGGTACCTTATCCCCAATGTCAAGGCCGAACTTGCATAGAGGATGTACTGGAGATGGTATTGGGTCCCATGTAGGCAAATCTTGAGTCTGCATGGCATCTATAGAGAGAAAGCTCAAAAAAGTGAAAAGGAGAATTGAGGGAAAGAAAAGAGAATTCAAAAAGAAAGGTAAGTTTGAAAGGTAAGGAAGGAAGCTATATATAGAAAAGAAGAAGGGTAAGGAGAGAAATCTTAGTGAGAAAGGAAGGAAGGAGAATAA